>CANYLF010320748.1:0-16118 GCA_948193215.1 Bocquillonia castaneifolia
TGAACTTACTTCAATTAAGCTTCTAATCCTTCAAGTAATCTACTAGCTAATATAAGCTCCTCCCAAACTTACTATATTCTTCAATTAAACTTCAAGGTTTATCAATGGTGATTTCTTTGGTGTAGAGAAAGGGAAAACAATGATGAAGAAGGTGGTGGGAATATGTGTGTAGAGAAAGTGTAGAGATTTCTCTCTAATTATTATTATTATTATTATTATTATTATTATTATTATTATTATTATTATTATTATTATTATTATTATTATTTATTTAATTAATTGACACTCTTCTCTTCCTCCCAATGCCACTTGTATCCTTCTTATTTTTATTATCACTATTAGGACACTTGTCCTCTCTCTTGGCCTTCTTATCCCACACAACCCTCAAATAAAATCTTACTAACTATCTAGTCCCACACTCATACTTCTATTACAAATAACTCCTCTAACTTTTCTTACAATTAGATCTTTACCAACCCAACCCTAATACTCACAAATATTACTCTACCAATTAATATTATGCAATTCATTAAACATAATTATGATGCCAATGATATGATATGATTAATGCTTAAATAATTAATAAATGGAATTGGGGCCGTGACAGTATATACCTATCTCAATAATGTAAAGGTATGTTTACAACCTTGGTTGGAGTAAAAAATTTTGGGTGAATTTCACTGACGGTCTCTAAAATTTTGTATTTCTCCCGTCACCATCCCTAAACATTTTTTTTGTAACATAATAATCCCCTAACTTTGAGTTTTATACCGCAACAATCCCCACTGTTAGTGTCCTCCCTTTTAAAAAAAAATCATTTTAATTAATTTTGATATTAAATTTTTCATGCGAGTCAAGAAAAATGAAATCAATTTATAAAAAGAAATTAAATATTGACCATGAAATTATTTTTTCTATCTTTTAATTGAATAAAAATGAGAAATTTATAAAAAATAGAGAAAATATCCAAATGGTTCTCATTTTGGTGAGAGGTTATGATAAAATATATTTAATTTATTGGGATAAAAATTGGTAAAATTTGGTTAACAGTCATAGATGAAAATTATAAAACTCAAAGTTTAGGGATTATTGCGATATAAAACTCAAAACCGAGGAATTGTTACATTACAAAAAAAAAGTTTAGGGATGAGGGTGGGGAATTACTAAAAAAATCTAACATATTCTTACGTCATGAGAAAAACACAAATAGTTTAATTAATGATTAATTATTTCATTGTAATAAAGTGGAAACTAACCTATTTGATGTAGCTATCAATTAATTGCATATTTTGAATTTCTTTATAGAGATTTATGGGGTCAAAAAGATTTGTGGATACAACGTGAAAATCCAAGAATTAATTTCTCATGCTGTTAGTTAGATGTCTATGTCACTTGTAATTATCGGTGTTCTATTTCGGAGTAAAAGGCAAATAACTTAGATTACTGAGGTAAGCAAAGATGACTCAACAGCAACAAAGGCAAAAGGTACCAATCAAGAGACATTCTTTAGAAGTTTAACTTTTGCTAAATGTCAAGGAACAAAAGTTGAAAATGAAAGAGGAAATTACATCAAACTAAAATTTGTTGCTATCCTGTCCTTTAACTTTTCCTTTTACATATTTGTTGATTGATTTAATTTTTTTACAACTTAATTTTTTTTCGTACAAAACTTTACAAAATACTCCAAAGTTAAAACCTCGAATATTTCTCACTCAACTGTTACATTCTTTCAACACCATCTTCTCGTCGGCGTCCATTCCTCCCCTCCTCTCCCTTCTTTCAACATACTTTATCTATGAACTCCTCTCCTGCCGTCACATTTTCCTGTCTTATCTCCTCGACCTCAACTCCATCACCGCCACTTGCATTAGCCGTAGCCACTTTATCCGATGGCTTTGATGACGCGGTAGCTGTGCACAAGCAGAAAGCCCATATGTACTTCTCTCTACAAATATTGTATTTCACATCTTCAAACTGCGAAGGGCTTAAAACTATGTTAATTAATTTAATCACCCTTCTAGCAAACCTTGGAAAAACCATTTTCAAAATTTAGTTAGCTCTGTTTATTTAATTATTAATTAAGTCCATCTACGAGTAATTATCCAGAGAGAGCTTAGACACAGCATATATAATTGAATTTCTTGGTATTTTGGAAATGGAGAGAGTTCTCATACCTCTTGACCTAATGAAGTTATTCCTTTTATTTTCTCAATACCTAATAAAGAGTCATTCTATAATGGCTCAGATTATCTGATTCGTTTTATTGTTTACTAACAATTAATTAGATCTAAAAATTATAAGTCTAAGTCATTCATTTAAACAGGTATTCTTGAATTTCTTTTTCCAACCTTTAATTGAATCGGTCACCAAATTTAATTGAATTGATTTGACTTATTAAGTTTACGAGTGAAAAAATATTCTAATATTATTTTGAGATAGAGGGAGAGACTATCCAAATCCTCTTCAGTTTCGTTATTTATTTGATAATACAATACCTTGAGAGCAATATGTAAGGTAGGTTCAACATGCATTTTCTCCCACTTGCACAAAATTGTATCCGCCATGTTAGCTAAAGGAGATTGCCCTATTGTGTTATTCCCTGTTTAAGAGGGTAAAAACTAGTCAGCAGACATGGAAGATATAACCAGAAAATATCAAATCAAGCCGTCACTAAAGTCCCATAGCATTTTAATAATAGTTCCTAGTATAATTAATTAGTAGATGCAAATTGCTAAAAAGAATAAAACTATACAAGTCATTTCTACAAGTCCTATTAAGATGGGAACCTGTAAATTTGTCTAAGCTTCCAGGGACATTGTCGACAAGGTCATCGATATTGACCCTGAAATCGGCGGCGAAATTCTGCGTTGTTTGCTCAGTTTTTTCAGGACCAGCTTTGTTATCTTCAGGTTGAATAGTGCTTAATGATTTGCCACCGAATTTCCATACAGGTACTACAAGGCTATTATTTTCAGAAATTGTCAATCCTGACGCAGCTTTAATCATTCCAGCAACTTTCTCATCAGGAATATGGCCGAGTTCAGATTCTTTGTCCAACTCCATGTCAAAAAAAAAAAAAAGAAAAAAGAAAAGAGAGAACATGCACTACTTCAATTTCCCTTGTTTCATGTGATATACTTTAATCATGTTATATTAATATTTACCCTGTTAACATATGAAATAATCATGTCAAATTTTGTATAATTTTGATATCTTAATACTTCATCCGGTCCAAAATACCTGTCACGGTTTCAATGTACGGAACGTCCATTTTTACTTGTCATTTTGTATTTCCAACACAATATTTAGCTAGTTTTTTTCACTTTTATCCTTATAATAAATATGAAAGAGAATATTATATCACCACTATTTATGTAATTAATAAGGGTATAAGAGACTTTCTCATAGTGTATTAATGGTTTTCTTAATTTATGTGTTTTGTGTAATGGCGACAGGTATTTTGGACCGGAGGTAGTAATTAAAAATATATGATAATAGAGACACATTAATTGTGTCTCAACTAAAGAGTGGTACATTTGGTGGATCAAACACCCAATTCAAAGGGAGAGGGTGATTGTGGATGGATTTCGCCACCAATCAGCTGCTCGATTACAAGATCTAGGTATATACAAAAAATGAAAATGAGGATCGGATCTTGCCAAAACCTGAAGAGCTAAAACACTCTGCTTAACAGTCCACTCTACTGCCATCTTCCCATATATCATATCTACTAAGTTCATCGAGTCAGAAAGAAAATAAACAAATGAGAAATCCCTATTAAGAGCTAAAGTTTGTTCCGTGCTTTACATTCTGCTTGTAAGGCAGAAGAAGCCTTAATCGTAGAAGCAATGCCATCCAATAGTTGACCTGTAGAATCCTTACAAACAACTGCCAATCCTGCAGAAGCTGTATGTCGAAAATAGGAGGCATCAACAAAAATTGCCAATGATCCTGGAATTATTACTGGAACCTGAGGAGCTGCGGTATGCAGTCGTGCAGAAGTTGTTGCAGGAACACATGGTATATTAACAGACTGAAAGTGAAAAAATAAGGAGATACCATACTTCATAATATTTAAAGGATCCGGTGGCCACCCTTTAAAAACCCACTCATTTCTACCCTTCCATAAAGACCATAAAAGATAAGGAATCATTAACAAGTCCGAGTTCTGTATCATCTTTGGCTGAAGATCTGCCCACCAGGCCTGAATATATTATTGGTTTGTTGCAAAATCAGATGTCGCACCTCTGTTCTTTTTTATTTGTCGTTTAAGGTTATTGCATAAGTATTAAAGAAAATATTAATTAGCTTATATTATAGTGTTATATGACAATATTTTTCTTTTGTGATATTACTTGAGACATTAAATATTATTAGCCTTTTAAAGTATTAATATAAGAAAGTAAAATAGGAAAAATAACATTTAATAATACTTTAAAATGTGACGGACTCAAATATTTTGAAATAAAATTTAAACCCCAAAGCTGAAATAAAAAACAACTGAGGGAGTAGGAATTAAAAGACTTTTGGACATGAAATTATTAATTTTTAAAAATTTCAACACCGGGGTTGTTATCCTTTAATTAGATACGTCAATTTATTTTTTAGAAGAAATAAAATACTAGCTGCCATGCCAATAGTGACGGAGATGACAAATCAACATTAATTAGCCACTTATAATATAAGACAGCATGAAGTTGTTGTTGCTGGTCAAGCATGTGCACGGTTGGCCTTCTTCTCATCAAAACAATTTTACATAAAAGATTCTCCTCCAATAATTTAGATTCGCAAGATATCGTCCCCTTTTCTTTCCTTGAATTGAAAGCCATCGTCCTAATTAATTAATTTTTTTTATAGGTAATTCAACAAACACACTGTTTTAAGAACCATCGAATAAATTGAGAATCAGTTAATGGACTTTTTAGGAAAAAAAACATTAAAAAATTGATCATATATAGGATTGAAAAATCAGTCAAAATAGAATTTTTGTTGATAATTTTCAAAATAGAATTTGATTAGTTTATTTTTATGAAAAATAAAAAATTGTGAAAAATGAAATTTCTTTATATTTTTTCTCGATTGATTTGATTTTTCCTAACAAATAAACAAATTATATTTATGAAAAAGTATCTAGAGATTTCATGTTTTTATATTTTCTGTAATAAATATGATTATTTTATTTTAAAATAAAGTAACAATATAACTCCCACAATAATTTAAACTTCATATACTTTCTATTTTGAAATCAATTAATTAATGATTTCCATATAAACATTTGAGGACATTTGCATATTTTTTTTAACGGGAGCTGAACATGACTTTGATTTTTCTTTTCATATATTTACTCAAGGTTTTTCTTACAATGCTACAACCAAAAGAATATTTTTAACTAGTTTGGACTTTGGATACTCTTTTCATAATTAAAAAAATATGAAGTAATTTGAACACATGGTGAAAAAAGTTCTACTATGTTGAAATTGAGTCAATTTATTAATACCTTCATAACATTCGAGAACATTTAAATTTCTTTTAATGAGAGCCAAACATAGTTTTTTTCTTTTTATATATTTATTTGCTTATTTACTCAAGGTTTTTTTAGAGCTACAATCAAAAAAATTATTTTTAACTAGTTTATTATTCTTTTCAGAATTTGAAGAAAAAAATCATTAGATAATTTAAATATAGACCGAAAAATTCTACAAAGAAGATAAAACAAACATATATATTCAAAATATTATAAACAAATTTACGACCCTTAAATCTGAATTAAAAGATAAAGAAAGAAGCTAAATAGGAATTGATTTCAGAAATCAATCTCTTTCCGTGTATAAAAAAATAAAATTAATTTTTTTCCATGTTAATAGAGATATAATATAAGCTACAACTATGAGAAGTAATCTTAAAACCAATAAATATATATAGATATTATTTATACATAATGAGATAAGATAATGATATTTTAGTCTTTATATATTAATGATTGTGGATTTAGTAAATAAGGTTGTACCAAAATGCAAATTATACAGCTCCATTTTTAAAACACTATCCCACATAAACTAAACAGAAATGCAAACTTTCCTTTTTTAATTGTACCGAATACAAATAAATTATTTATATACTCCTTAAATATTGCGTGGACGATAGTGAAAACCACACAAAATTCCAAAGTAACCCCTCCACATGCTCACACAAAGTCCAACACCCAAATGCTGATTTCTACATATACAAGTCAACGAAGACTGCTACTTCTATTATTATTATTATGTCTGCCTTCGATCTGAACTATCTACTTCATCTGCTTCTCTTGTGAAAGATATTATCGAGTGAGCTTAGAATTGGTGGAAAGGTTACTCAATGGCAGCGGGATTTGCCATAACAAGTGAAGGGGGTCAATACAATGGAAGGATAACCTCTTTTGTTGTTCTATCTTGTATGATGGCTGCTATGGGAGGAGTCATTTTTGGCTATGATATTGGAATTTCAGGTACCATTTTAGCTATGTATTCTATATCTGATACTTATATATGATCGGATTTTGACTTGTGAAAGTGTTTTTGTGAAGGTGGTGTTACATCAATGGATCATTTCTTGAAGAAATTCTTCCCTGAAGTGTACAGAAAGATGAAAGAAGATACAAAGATAAGCAACTACTGCAAATTTGATAGTCAACTGTTGACTTCCTTCACTTCTTCGTTATATATTGCTGGCCTTTTTGCTTCCATCTTAGCCTCATCGGTCACTAGAGTACTTGGGCGCAAGCCATCGATTCTTTTAGGAGGTGCTGCTTTTCTTGCTGGCTCAGCCCTCGGTAGTGCTGCAGTTAATGTGTACATGTTGATATTTGGTCGTGTCTTGCTTGGAGTTGGTGTCGGTTTTGCAAACCAGGTACTTCATTTGATTCTTTATGATTACTTGACTTGGAATCTACTATGTATATAGTAGTAATATATATCTTTATGTCTTTAGTTTTTTTTCAAAAAGCTTTAAAAACAGAGCTTAGCTTATTCTCTTATTGCTTGAAAGATAAAAATTGTCAATAACCTTGGTAAAATAAAGGGATCATAATTTTTGATTCAGAGGATTCGTCGATTACTTGCCAAGTTTGCAGGAACAAAGGGATCATAATTTTAGCTTTAAGAATAATTATATTATTCTGGTTTTGTCTCTGTTTTTTTTTTCCCAAATTATTTCTAGGAACATTACAGGTTTCTTCTAACTCTGCAGGCAGTTCCGCTTTATCTCTCCGAAATGGCACCACCAAGGCACAGAGGAGCAATCAACAATGGGTTCCAATTTAGTATTGGCATTGGGGCATTGTCTGCCAACTTTATAAACTATGGAACTGAAAAGATTAAAGATGGTTGGGGTTGGCGAATTTCCCTAGCAATGGCAGCAGTTCCAGCAACAATCCTAACATTAGGTGCATTTTTCCTCCCAGAAACACCCAGTAGCCTGATTCAACGCACCACTAATCATGACAGAGCCAAACTTATGCTTCAACGTGTAAGAGGCACAGAAGATGTTCAAGCAGAACTTGACGATCTTGTCGAAGCCAGCATAGTCTCAAGAAATATTCAGCACCCATTTAAGAATATCCTAAGAAGAAAATATAGGCCACAGCTAGTAATGGCAGTAACCATACCATTTTTTCAGCAAGTAACAGGCATCAATGTCATTGCATTTTATGCCCCGTTGCTTTTCAGGACAATTGGTCTAGGTGAAAGTGCATCCCTCCTGTCTTCTATTGTGACAGGAATTGTGGGCAGTGGATCAACATTTATATCTATGCTTATAGTCGATAAATTCGGACGAAGAGCGTTGTTTATATTTGGAGGTGTACAGATGTTTGTGTCTCAGATAATGGTTGGGAGTATAATGGCAGCAGAGCTCGGTGATCATGGCGGTATAAGTCGAGGCTATGCCTTTGCAGTTTTGATTCTAATATGTATTTATGTGGCCGGATTTGGGTGGTCTTGGGGTCCTCTTGGATGGCTGGTTCCAAGTGAGATTTTTCCTCTGGAAATTCGATCAGCAGGTCAAAGTATTGTGGTGGCAGTGAGTTTTATATTCACTTTCATTGTTGCACAAACTTTTCTAGCCATGCTTTGCCACTTCAAGTCTGGAATTTTCTTCTTTTTTGGAGGATGGGTTATAATTATGACTGCCTTTGTGCACTATCTGCTGCCAGAGACAAAGAATGTGCCAATTGAGAAAATGAGTATAGTTTGGAGGGAGCACTGGTTTTGGAAGAAAATTGTTGGGGAAGAAGATGTTGTGGAAAGTAATAAAACTGAAGCAGCATGTGATATATAATCAGTTAATCAGATTGTATTGTGTATTGAATATGTAAATTGAATTCAGAACTTGAAAGTAAAGGATGACAGATTTTACTTGAGTTCTTACTTGCTTTCTTATCTTTGTATAAGGATATACAGATTTTGCTCATGTTTACAACTTTTGCTTTTCCAGTCTTCGATAAAGGGAGATGATAAAAGATCCCTGGTCCTTGGACAAGGCAGCTGTTCTAGGGCTCAGTCCTTGCAAGCACTTAGGCACAGGAATGTAAACTTCAATTGCGAGTTCTATAATTAACATAATTACACTTAATCAGCTTGAGTAAAATGAATGAAATTTCTAAATATACTCTAAATTTGCGACAAACTAGAGACAACTTTTCCCTCTCCACTTCCTGTCAAGATTCAAGAACAAGAAAAAAACAAGAAGCTCTATTGCATTATCTGGTCTTTAATTTTCTTTTTTTAATTTCTTATGTGTGTTTAGAAGCAAGTTAGCTGGTCGTTCCTAGTTAGCTTTATGATAAAGAAACCTATCCAAAATCAAAACTTGCAATTTCAAAATCTGACCACAGGTGCTCCCATCGAGTCCGCAAGTTTACTTTGACTATCCTGAAATGATCATGTTGATCTCTCTGCAAGTCAAGGAAGGCAGCTACTCTTTACTATGCGACCTTTAATGTTTATTTAATATTCTTCACTGTATACAATTTGAACTCTCCCTCTATCCTCTGTTTGTTCTGTACCAAGTAAGCTAGCTATGGCAGTGGGATTAGCCGTTACAAGCGAAACGGGGCTGTATAATGGCAGGATCACCTCATTTGTTGTTGCATCTTGTGTCATAGCTGCCATGGGAGGACTTATTTTTGGTTATGATATTGGAATTTCAGGTCAGTACCACAAAATCTTCTCTTGTTTCCTTATATTGTTTGGACTCTATGCAAATAAAATAGCAATGAAGAATCATAAAACTAATTTGATAATATTTTGTGACTGAAAATGTCAAGGTGGAGTGACCTCTATGGAGCCATTCCTGAGAAAGTTTTTTCCAGATGTTTACACTACAATGAAGGAAGATACAGAGATTAGCAACTATTGCAAATTTGATAGCCAACTTCTGACTTCATTCACATCATCACTTTACATGGCTGGCCTTATTGCTTCATTTTTCGCTTCATCAGTCACTAGATATTTCGGACGCAAGCCATCTATTCTTGCAGGAGGTGCTGCTTTCCTTTCAGGTTCAGCTCTCAATGGGGCTGCTATGAACCTCTACATGCTAATCTTCGGTCGAGTCCTGCTAGGTGTTGGGGTTGGATTTGCAAACCAGGTAGGTACGCTGTCCTGGCTCTTGAATCAATCAATTCTATTCATAAAATAACTGACCTTTCTTTTTCCTGCAAATTTTGCTCTGCAGTCTGTTCCTCTGTACCTGTCTGAAATGGCACCACCACAGTCCAGAGGAGCAATAAACAATGGCTTCCAACTATGTGTTGGAATTGGGGTCCTCGCAGCTAACTTTATTAACTTCGGTACTGAAAAAATCGAAGATGGTTGGGGTTGGCGCATCTCTCTAGCAATGGCTGCAATTCCTGCCTTAATCCTAACAATCGGTGCATTTTTCCTCCCAGAAACGCCAAACAGCTTAATTCAGCGCTTCAATGACCACCAAAAGGCTAAAGCTATGCTACAACGCATTCGGGGCACAACAGATGTCCAAGCAGAACTCGATGATCTAATCAAAGCAAGCTCAGTTTCAGCCAATATTCACCCATTGAGGAAAATTTTTGAAAGGAAGTACAGGCCGCAATTGGTGATGGCAATAGCAATACCATTTTTTCAACAGGTAACAGGTATCAATGTCATTTCATTTTATGCTCCGATACTATTCAGGACTATCGGCCTAAGCGAAAGCGTTTCGCTGATCATGTCGGCTCTGATAGCCGGGGTTGTAGGCACAGCAGCAACATTTATATCGATGCTTATAGTAGACAAGCTTGGCCGAAGAGTGATGTTAATATGTGGAGGTGTTCAAATGTTTTTGTCACAAGTAGTGATCGGAGGAATAATGGCAGCTGAGCTTGGTGATCATGGAACCATAAGCAAAGGTTATGCTTATGTAGTTTTGATCATGATTTGCATATACGTTGCTGGATTTGCATGGTCATGGGGTCCGTTAGGATGGCTGATTCCCAGTGAAATTTTCCCATTGGAGATTCGATCAGCAGGGCAAAGTATTGTGGTTGCAGTGAATTTCCTTTTCACTTTCATTGTAGCACAGACTTTTCTTACAATGCTTTGTCACTTCAAGTCTGGGCTTTTCTTCTTTTTTGGTGGATGGGTTGCAGTGATGACTGTATTTGTGTACCTTCTATTGCCTGAAACTAAAAATATGCCAATTGAGCTTATGGATAGGGTGTGGAAAGAGCATTGGTTTTGGAAGACAATTGTAGGGGATCATTTGGATCACAATTCCAAGCAACAACAAGAAGCATGATATGATATGGTAATGGTACTCTTTTGGTAAGGACAAACAAAACCCACAATGTTAAAGCTAAATAAAATCCAAATTTGAAAATGCAAAATGTATTTTGTGGATTGTTATCGTTTAGAAATTCCAATCTAGATCGGGTTCTTGATAAACTTTCTCACATAAATGATTCAGATGGATAATTTAGTTGTGAGAGAAGTATATAATAAGCCGTGTTTAGATAAGAATTATGCTGTTATTGTTTAGTATGTGTTGGAAGTTGACAAGCTGTCCTGCCAAATGAGAATAAAATGTTACTTATCCTGTAATTCTATTTATTTAGGTAACAGAAAATGAAAAGAACTTTTCCTCCTCAAAGGATAAAGACAAAATTTAATCAGTGAATCTATTAAGGTCCGTTATATATGTATAAAATAGATTTTGGACCAGTCAATCAAAGCATGCCTTTCTTGATTTAAAAAAAAAAAGAAGCAATTATAGATGGATGATGATGAATTATTGCTTGTTTGTTATATTTTTCCCCTTTGAAGATGGATTGATAGTGAAGGTGCTAATTTTTTTAACCTTTAAATTTATGTTTATTTTATGAGATATATTAAATATGAATCTAGATATAAAAATAATCTAGCATGCATGTTTCAGCCGGAAAAATGAATAATTATAGCATAGGTATCTTATTAAGGGAAATTCCTACCTACTTCGGGTTCATATATTTTTAAATTTTTATAGATCCGGTCAATTAAAAAACTACTATCATCTATTTATAATTAAACCACCATACTACGCTTTTTTTTATTTTTTTTATAAAAAAAAAATTATAAGTACATAATATTTTTTTATTGATTGGGTTCATAAAGATATATGGACCTAAACACATTCCATCAAATTAAACATAGACTGTCACTTGCTTTACTAATGTCAGCATGTAATCAAATCAATTTGGAATTCCATTAATTTATTAAAGGAAGTGGATCATGTTTGACCCTTTATCCAAAATCAAATCAATTTAGAATTCCATTAATTTATTAAAGGAAGTGGATCATATTTGAACTTTTTTCCAAAATCTCTCACTTTTGACTCTGATGAGTTTTTTTTCTCATTTATGATCATAAAATTTATAAAATGAAATATAAAAAATTTTATTTTAAAAATCAGATAGAAAAAAATCAGAAACAAATTGTTGATATGGTTTGGTTTTATCAAAAGCTAATCTAGGTCAAAAAAAATATTTCAAACCAATTTGAATAGAATTGAATTGAGTGACCCGATCTAAGGAATTTCAATAAAAAAATATTTTTTAAAATTAAAAAAAATATATTTAATCTGGCTAAACTATGTTATTCGTATTTAAACTAGTTCTTGATAGGTTATGTCAGATTTTTTTAACTTTTACAAAACTAGTTAGATGGAAACAATGACTGGTTCCTAATTTTTTTCTGTCCAATTTTCAAAATAGGGGTTTTATGTTTCATTTTATAAACTTTTAGAACAAAAACAAACCCAATATGAGATTTGTGATGAAGTCATGTGTGATGTGTCAACCTTCTCCCATTTGGTAATCTTCATTTTTAGTTAATTACAGCATAAAATATGTTATGAAAGTGGGTTTTATATTCACTTTCAGAGTTACTTAACCCAAAAAAATATTCACTTTCATAGTTGCACAAACTTTTCAATCTATGCTTCGCCACTTCAAGTCTGGTTTGTTGGAGGATGGGTTATAGTGATGACTCCTTTGTGCACTACCCACTGCCAGAGACAAAGAATGTGTCGATTGAGAAAATGGGTATTGTGTGCTGTGGAAGGAGCACTGGTTTTGGTAGAAAAATTGTTGGGAAAGAAGCTGTTGTGGAATGTAATAAAACAGAAACAGCATGAGATATAATCAATTAATCAGACTATAATGTATTGATGTAAATTGATTTCAGAACTTAAAAGTAAAGTATGACAGATTTTATTTAAGCTCACATGCTTTCTTGTCTGTGTATGGATGATAGATTCTGTTCATGTTTACAACTTGCTTTTCCTGTCTTTGATAAAAGGAGATGATAAAAGATCCTTGTCCTTATACCCACTAAATGAGATGAATGAAATTTCTAAATATATTGTAAATTTATGACAAAATAGGGACAACTTTTCCCTTCTCCTCTTGGATGTTGAATAAGTTCCTGTCAAGAGCAAGGAAAAAAAAGGCTGTCTGTGTTTATAAGCAAGCTAGCTTTATGATAAAGAAACCTGTCAAAATCCAAACTTGTAATTGCAAAATCTGACCACAGGTGCTCCTATCAGTCCACAGGTTTATTTTGACTATCCTGAAATGATCATGTTGATCTCTCTGTAAGTCAAAGAAGGCAGCTACTCTTTACTATGGGACCTTTAATGTTTTTTTAAATATTCTCCACTGTATGCAACTTTAACTCTCTTTCTATCCTCTATTAGCTCTGTAGTAAGTGAGCTATGGCAGTGGGATTAGCCATTACAAGCGAAACGGGTCGGTACAATGGAAAGATCACCTCATTTGTCGTTGCATCTTGTATCATAGCTGCCATGGGAGGACTTATTTTTGGTTATGATATTGGAATTTCAGGTCAGTACAGTACTACAAAAACTTCTCTTGTTTCCTTTCATTGTTTGGAGTTGGACCCTCACCTTATGCAAATAACAAAGAAGAATCAAAAAACTAATTTGATAATATTTTGTGACTGAAATGTGAAGGTGGAGTGACCTCTATGGAGCCATTCCTGAGAAAGTTTTTTCCTCGTGTTTACACTAAAATGAAGGAAGATATAGAAATTAGCAACTATTGCAAATTTGATAGCCAGCTTTTGACCTCCTTCACATAATAACTTTGCATGGCTGGCCTTATTACTTCTTTTTTTGCTTTATCAGTCTCTAGATATTTGGGACGCAAGACTTCTATACTTGCAGGAGGTGCTGCTTTCCTTTATATGTCAGCCCTCAATGGGGCTGATGTCAACCTCTACATGCTAATCTTCGGTCGAGTCCTGCTAGGTGTTGGGGTTGGCTTTACAAACCAGGTAGGTACTAGGTACTCTATTGATTCAATTCTTATTGGAATATGCTTGTTTCATCTTGATTTACTCCTGCTTTATTGGACATCTCCATCGTTGTAGAATTTCCTCGTACTCATCGTAGACTTTCCTTATATGTATTTCCCTTATACAGTAGACTTCAGCTGTGATTATGTCTGTGATTACACCTTAATTAAAGGATCCTTGTAATATATATATGCTACCTATCAATGAAATGATTTAAGCCTTGATCAACACAAGTTAACATGGTATTAGAGCGGGTTCTCTGAAAACCTTTAAATGACAGAAGAAACTAGCCAACAAATTGTTTCTACAACCACACAAATACCATATTATTCATTCTCTCCTTATATGTTACATCCATCTGATAATCCATGAATCACTTTGGTTTCTTGTCTTTTTAAAGAAGAAAATTACCCAACATGGCGAAGAGCCATGACTAATGCCTTATTGGCCAAAAACAAATTTTGCTTCATTGATGGAACTCTCCTCGACCAAGTTATAATTCTCCAGACCTTGCAGCATGGGTTAAGAGCAATTCCATGGCTATCTCATGGTTGTTCAACTCACTCCATCAATCTCTCCATGACAGTGTCACATACTTTGACACTGCAAGAGAAATTTGGGATGACTTGGAAGAACTTTTTTCACTAGGAAACGCTCCATGAGTACATCAATTGAAAGCTGAGATTGTGAACACAAAACAAGGAGACGTGTCAATTTCATCATATTACACAAAGTTGAAAGGACTGTGGGATGAATACAACACATATTCTGAAATTCCACCATGTACATGTGGAGCAGCCAAAGCTTTTGTAGGTGAGAAGGAAAAAGAAAAAATCCATCAGTTCTTAATGGGACTAAATGAGATGTACAACATAGTACGATCACAGATTCTAAACACTGATCCATTGCCCTCTTTGTCATAAGCTTATGCTCTTGTTACTCAAGAAGAAAGACAACATCATATTGCTGCGTCAAGAAGTACAACCATTATTGAAGCTGCTGCATTTGTCACATCCAGAAGTAATATAAAGAATCCAGGTGCCCGCACCACAATAGGAAATCGTGATACTTCAAAGTTGTATTGTGAACATTGTAAGAAAACCAAACATACAAAAGATACATGCTTTGAATTACATGGCTATCCAGATTGGTGGGAGAAGAATAAATCAAAAACAACAAGAGGAAAGGTGGTAAATCAAGCACAAATTCAAGACACAATAGAGCAGCCAAACAGTTCACCAATAAATGGTCTTTCAAATGAACAATATGTAACACCACAAGGAAAATATTAAAAACAACTAGTATATACAGTATAACAACTAACTAGACCTAAAAATACCTTAAAACCAATTAAACTCGAATTAAACCACTCAAAAATCACCCAAAAATAGTCAGGTTCGACCCAAAATTGACCCAGAAGCGCCCAAGGGCACGCCTGAAGGACGCCCAGCCGGACCTGGCAGCTCCGGCCAGAGGTCTGGCTGGTTCAGGTGTATTCTGCCCATCTGGTCGGAGCTGGCTGCGGTCCGGCCATAGGTCCGGCCAGAACTTCAAAACGCGATTTTTCCCTCTTCCGGACTCCGAATTCACTCCGGTTTGATGCTATTCGACCGTAAAATTGCAAACTACAATGATATAACAAATAAGTGCTAACTAAACTCAAAAATAGTGGAGAATTAGACTAAAAACCAATTTATTTAAATAGTATAAAAACTGATTATCAGTGATGGCCCCATCGTGTGCGTGACCGAGGGAACACAAAGAATATGAATTTTTAGACCGAAACTTGACCAAAAACTATCAGAAAACCATAAACCAATCACAAAAGACTTGCATTACATTGTATTAATGATATTAACTCATATACAACCCTTAAAACACAACTTTAAGACTCAAAACATACTTGTCACAATTAATCCCAAACCATTTAGATACAAAGTAAACATACAACCCCAAATGCTTAAAATATGCTCGTGCTCATGGTCCTCCAGCCAACCTGATTCTCTATTGTAAATGCACATGAGCTTTACAATCTACAAGCTAGCAACAACCTGAAAAACAACGCCAAGAAGGTGAGCTGGCAACTCAATAAGCATTTAATCGAATCAACCTTGAATACACTAAATTGAAATTACCAAACACATTTTCCATGCAACAACTATACAAACAGAATCAAACCTAATGTTCAATCACATTCAATCACCCAATCAAGGTAATAATCAACCAAAACCACATCACAAATCAACCAAGCAATAGCAATTCACATAAATCTCA
>CANYLF010320945.1:0-26016 GCA_948193215.1 Bocquillonia castaneifolia
GTCTGCTTTGGACCTGTTTAGGGAAGTCTCTGGCCTTATGGTTAATCCTCACAAAAGTTCTATCTTTATGGCAGGAGTCTCTGATTCTATGAGAAGTCAAATTCTTCAGGTGTTGGGTTTTCATGAAGGTAACCTTTGTCTTAAGTATCTTGGCATTCCTCTAATTTCTTCTAGGCTAACTAGAACTGATTGTCAAGCTATTCTTGATAGAATTTCTATTAATTTAAACGGTTAGACTACTAGAAATTTATCATATGCTGGTAGATTGCAATTGATTAAAGCAGCACTTTTGTCTATGCATATCTATTGGGCTTCCATTTTAATTATGCCTGTCAGTGTTATAAAGTCCATTGAAAGGATTTGTAGATCCTTTTTATGGCATGGTCCTAATTCAGGAAAGACAAGCAGCCTAGTGGCTTGGAAAGTGGTATGCTCAGATAAGCAGAATGGTGGCCTGGGCTTACAGCACATTTTTTGGTGGAATTATCCTGCTATTACTAAGAATGTGTGGAGGCTTCTTCATAGTTTTGAATCTCTGTCGGTTATTTGGACTCATACGGTTAGGCTCAAGAATCAGAGTTTTTGGGGAGTAAAAATGCCTCAAAGTTGTAGTTGGGTGTGGAGAGGGCTGCTCAAGACTAGGCAGTTTATCCAAGGTTATTTCAATTATAAGCTTGGAAATGGGAAGCTTTGTAATTTTTGGTTTGATCCTTGGATGGATGGTCATTCCTTAAGGGAACTTTTTCCTTGTGTATCAAGGATTCTGGTATCCCTAAAACAGTAACTGTTTTGATGTATGAAAGCAAGGTTAATGGCAATTACTTGACCCTTTAGATGATGTCACAATGGCTGCTTGGGATAAAGTGAGATTATTTTCTCCTTCCAATCATAAAGATGCCATTTATTGGCAAAACAAAACTCACTTTTCTATCCAACAGGTTTATAAGGTGCTTAAGCCTCAATCTTCCAGAGTTAGCTGGCATAGACTTGTATGGTATCCTAATCATATTCCCAGGTATAGTTTCTTACTTTGGGTTGTTCTTAGAAAGAAACTGAGAACTAAATTTATGCTAAAGAAATAGGGTTGTGTTGATGATAATGTTTGTCCCCTTTGCAAAGGTGCGGTAGAAACAGTGAATCACTGTATTTTTGGCTGTTGTATTAGCCAAAATGTGTGGTCTGTAATTTCAGGAGTTATTTCAATAAATGTTAGAGCTAATTCCTGGACTAGGCTTGTGAGTTGGTATTGCAGGAAAGCTACAGGCAAGTCTAAAACTGCTGAAATTTGCAGGCTTCTACTTGCATCGACTGTGTATCACATTTGGTTAGAAAGAAATAATGTGGTCTTTAGACACACTCCAGCTAGTGCTAAGAACATTCTATTTAGAGTTAAAACTTCTATTCTTTGTAAGTATGATATGGTTAATTGTACAGATAGCTTTAAGCTCCTCCTTGATAGAGTCCAGCAAATGTAATTAGTTGGAGGTGTTTTCTTTTCTTTGTTTTCCAGGGTATGCCCTGTATTTTTTGTATTCTTTTACTTTTTTTAAAGTAATAAGAGCTCTTTTGGTTTCTACCAAAAAAAAAATTTTAAGGTGCAAATGAGATAGTTCAAGTCAAATTTATAAGTTTAAGGCTTATTTATACCTTTTGTCTATTTATTATTTACTGGAGCTCTAGAATAAAATCTACCTAAAGTGGCATATTTAAGCCAGTTAAGTAGCACACATAGACCTAATTTTAAAACATCCAAAACGGACGTCAAAGACGCGACTTCTGGAGGATCATACAATTAATCGATAAATTAATCAATTTAATTAATTTTTAGATCTGATAATAATATTTTGTTATATTATTTTAAGGAGGAATTACTGTATAACGAAAGCCAGTTAAAAATTTCCCCAAACACATTGCCAATGCCAGCAAAATTCAGCACACCACAAAAGTTATAAAAGTGAATCATTGATTTCTGTGTTAAAATAACACATGTGAAAAAAATTAATCCACTCCTCTTTCAGTCAAATCCCATTAATATGAGTGAGTGTATGTTTGAATGAAATAATTGCAAGAGCAGTAGATGATGATGAAATGGAGAAGGCGGCAATGATGCAAAGCAGGTGGCAGTGGCACATCAAATGCCACGGGTAGAGAGTACAGCAGATGAGTGACGTCAATTACCACCTTGATATCAGTAAAGTCCTTAAAATGATATGATATTGAACTAAATGATTAAGCTTTTATTTAATAGGGATGGGAGCACACATGATCATATGAAAAATCATATATTATGAAGAACTATCGTATAAAATAAAATAATTAGCTCGAATAGAGGGAAGAAACTGTAAGCAAAAAAACCGTCTCAAGTATTTAACTCTGGTAGAGAGTATCTGTAGGCAACCACAGTACATAGCACAACCGATCGATTAAAACATTAAATAGTATGTTGGTTATAGTAGACAAGAACTTAAAAAATTTCTACCACCAGGATACATTTTATGTGTTGCGAGGAGGATAACTCCCCCTTCAGCAACCACACCCGGACTGAACAAATACTGAACCAACGAACGACTCAAGGGAAAAATTGAAAATTACAGAGATAGAGATACAAAACTGAAAACGACAACACGGAAGATCCCTCTCAAGCCTGTGCACAAGTTGGGGAACTTCGGTACATCGTGTAGTAATATTGTTTAGTCAATGACTACACAAAATTTTGAGCCTTTGTTAAGCCATTCTCTATACTCATATTCAGCCTAGATAATAATGTTCTGCTGAGAACATTTAGCCCACTTGGCTCTGAAAGTGCACTTCGGCATCCAGAACTTTTTAAATGAGTCTCTCTACACCCAAAAAGAGAGTTGTCTTGTCAGGCCACCCCTAATGTACAGAATTGGGGTGGATATGGTTTTTCTGTACTCTTATACAGGATTTCAAAGTTAGTGCTTTGGAGTAAGCATACTGCTCTCAATCAGAACCTGATGAGTCGGTCCCAGCAGAATCCTCTCCATTTGCTGAAGTCGATGGGTTCCCATGATGATGGTTCTCCTCACTACCACTGCTTCGCGGCTTACCCAATCTTGATCGAATGTTTGTTCCCATGGGGAAGGGCTCCTACATAAGCCAGAAAACATATATATTACAATTTAAAACCAAATCTTATATGAAGAACCAACAAATCTTGAAAAAGAGGATTCTCTTTCACAATCCCATATGCCAAAAAGTAATAGAACAAGACTGGCCCAGACAATTGTCCTCAGCTTATAGACCATTGAATAAATATCTTGGGCTACTCCTGGATACCACCAACCACAGATTACAAATAATATTTCATTCAATGCGAACATTTAAAGACGTAGCCTTCATTATTTCATGTTGTTTATGCTCATAATGATATAGGATTTATCAATGAAACAAGCATCTAGTGAAGATTATTAAAGGAAAGCGCAATAATACAATGGCAAGGCAGTTAAAAGCCTTAATCTCATACCGGATCGCCAGCATTTGGACCGTCAGTATGGAAGAGTATAGGTCGGCAGCGCTTATCCTCATTCATCAAACTTGAGTTCTGGAAATGGGCAATGAGCGCAGACTTCCCCTGAATTCTAGCATATGCAAGAGATGCAACCTTTTCACTGTTGAACTTCTCCCATTTTTTGCCATTGAATGCCTACAAAAGATAAGTTGGATATACTGTCAGCATTTAACTTATTTATTTCTAAAACAGGGTTGGAGTGTGTGGCATCTCCCATCCCAGAGACGATGACAAATTATCATCACTTAATTAAAGCCAGCATCAGACCTTGTGAAATGGAATAATCTGTTGAGGATCAATCATGTTGATGAATGCATAGCCCACATTGCATTTGTTCTGTTAAATGATCATTGAAGAGTCGAATTAGTGCTGCAAGTATGAAATGGAACTATGCATAGAACATGAGAACTTTTCAAGTACAGAGTTTGCTTGCCTTGAAATCAATTGGCAAGTAAATGAAATCATAGGTCCCTCGACAGTACTCATCAATTGCTGCCAGCAACATCTTTGAAGTATATCTGCAAAAAGAAAATAAAAATGGATGAACCAAATAGAAAAGGAAAATGCATACAGAATGAACTCAATTACTTTCAAGGTTCCACTGGTAAGCAAAACACATAGAGTGGCAGCACAAGAAAATTATGGCATTTGATAAATCTTAATCAGTGCTTTTGCAATTAATAAAATAATCCTATACTTGACACCACATGTACAATCATTCATTACAAAATGCAGAAAACAAAAATATTATGTGGATGACCCAAGACCGTTCTATTTCAACTAATTTACTGTTTATCCTATTTTATTTAATCAAAATACCACTCAATGACCTTGTCTGACTAGCAACTCCCTAGTAAAATAATTGAGATCAAATTCAACAAGTTTTCTTTTATGAGAAAAAACTTTAAATAATGGGCTTTTCCTTACTTATTTGGTATGTTCTTTATCATCAATGTGGTTCTGCTGTCATCCCCACGCAATATGCGGTCAAGATCAAGCTCATATTGTTTCTTATCTGAATGACTAGAATTTGACTCAATTCTACGGTGCGAGAGATTTCTCACACGTTCATTTGGAGAATCAAAAGAGGCTGGCATCGAGATCATTGGGTTCCTCCCAGGGAAAATGTGGCACATAGGCTGAGCACTACGTAGTCCAGTATTTTTAGTAATGTCCATACAATTTCCACCAACATGAGAGAAAATGTTGTGCGCAGCAATTTCCATTGGATGTGGAGGAGAACTACCAGGAAAACCCACATTCCCCAGCGAACCCATATGGAAAGTAGAAGCCTCAGGCGACTCCCCAGAAAAAGCATGTCGCCTTTCCCACAGGGAGGCATTAACAGATGGTGCAGATCCAACATGATGGTGTGAAGGTACTGTGTTGAGCATAACTGGAGGTGCTCTAGGGAATCCAGGCATATGTGGAAGGTGGTGAGCATGAACCCCATTGGTAAATGATGATGGTGAATTTGGCCAAATCACACGACTTGAATGGTGTTGCTGACCCGAGTTGGAATTGTTCCACATGTAATGTCCAGGAAGACTTCCATTTCCAGAGGATCCAAACACTGGAGAGTGATTATATTCAAGAAGAAAATGAAAAAAATGATCAATTAACTATGACTCTGATAACAACAGCAAAAAACATTAACTCTTTCAGTGTAAAATAAATAGTGGGTTTTTAATTTTATAAACATGCTTTTTTATCTTATTTTTCATATTTACTTTTTATTTTTAGTTAATCTTAAGTGTATTTACAATAAAAATACTTTTTACAAATATAAATTAAAAAACTTATTATTTATAATCAGGTCCAGGTTCAGAGCAGGTAGGGGTGTATTGACTGGTTCGGTTCTTATTTTCAAAATTTTTCTAAATTTTGGTTCAGTTCGGATTAGAATTTTTGATAAAAAACCGAACCAAACCGAAATTTAGTCTTAAAATCAAACCAAACTCCCATTTTAGCTAAAACCGAACCGAACCAAATTAATTCGCTTTTAACCAAATATATTTTGGTTCGGTTCGGTTTTATGGTTTTAAAAAAAAGTAACCGAACCGAACCGATGCACAGCCCTTCATGAAGCAGGTATCCCATTACACAAATCCAACTCAAGTTTTATTTCTAACATCCGCATCCACCCCATTTATTAGAGGGGCAAGTCAGGTGGCAAAATTACCGTCACTACTCTCAAGCTAGAGTATATGCTATTTTTTGTATCTCTACGTATTAAAAACATCTTTGCAGGTTGTGAAGCTTATCATCATTAGCTATCTTAAAACATTAAGACCTTAAATTCTATCCTAGTCAGTTGCCTTTGTCTCCCCACGTATAAATGCAAGAAAATGAGTGATGAAATGGAACCTAGAACATAATAATCATCCAAACCTACCGCCTCCATTTAGTTCCATCAGGTGCCCATTCGAGCCTACTCCTTGAATGTGTCTGCCGTTGATTCCTTCTGTCACCTTAGAACCAACACTATGAGCCATGCCCCCAATAGTGCTTGAGGAGTTAAATGAAATACCATTGGTTAAACCTTCATGATACTCTGGCAGAGAATGCGGGTGGAAACTTGGAATGCATTGGTTACCAAACATCATTTCCTCGATGGAGCGGTTGGGTTCATGGAGGCCATATTGTTTGCTGGCAGCTGTCACTGACACTGGAGATGCTAGGTTGTTCGGAACACTAGAACTTCGATGAGATTCAATATATGAACCCACAGGAGACTGGATAGAAGAATGTGCAACTTGAGTTGATCCATTTTCCATGCAGCTAGATGCAATTACTCCAGGAGAAAATGACGCTACAAAACACATAATATAAAGATTAGAAAAGTGCATGCTCTAAGAAACAAAATTCCCCCACTTAATTTAATGTGAATAAATATCCAGAGAAAAAATCCTACCCAATAGTCCAGATGATATGTCATCAAAGGGGCTTTGACAAATGCTGGACTCATCTTGCTCTTGTTCAGGCTTTGTGATCAAACTGAAAAAGAAATTTTTAATCAGAGAACAGTGTACACAGATAAGAGAGAGATTTGAAATGCGCTAGTAGCAATGCATCTATTAAACTAGCTAAGAAACGAGGACCTACTTCACTCAAAAATTAAAAATTATAGCATATCAAAAATATCAGAAATGAGGTTAAAGAATACAATTCAAGTGATCAGTTTTCTTTATGAGTTCCAATATGAAATTGATGAATGTCCGTAAGAAGAAGCAACGTTAACTGGTTAATCTAAACCAAATACTATCAGTGGAAAATGACAATACCGTCTTGCACCCCCAGGGCGGCTTGGTTCCAGCTTGATTTGCTTCCCTGCAATGTCACTTCTGTTTAATGCAGAAAGAGCTGCTTCTGCAGATCTAATATCATAATACTCGATGAATTTGTGGTGTCGCTTGTGTGGAGTTTCACGGATCTGCAAACCACAAGTAATAACCGCATAATTCAATGCACTTTCATTCAATAATATGATGCAATATATTCAATTTGGTTTTTATATTACTTCTTTGATCTCCCCATAAACTCCAAATATTTTGTGAAGCTCCTCAGTTGAAACAGAAGAATCAAGGTTGAAAATCACCAAAGTACCCTGGTTAATATCCTTCTCAGATGGATTATCCTGAGATAGTAGAATGTAAAAAAAAAAACACCAAATAAGTAAGTGGCAAATGCAAAATGTAAAGGCAAAACTCCAAAGAAACAAACCAGTGGCAGAAATGACAGGAAGTACAACAATAAAAGAAGAAGCTCATAGCATGTGTAGCAAAAGCTATGCACCTTTGGAATTGAGTAATGTATATCCAGTTTTCTACGTCTCAGAGGCTTATTCTGAAGTGATCTCATAGCATTCCGTGCTGCTCGTATGTCATAGTAAGAGATCATAACAAAACCACGGTGTTTGCAAGCTGTATAAAGAGTTCGGATATCTCCATATTGCTGAGAGAATAAATACGACTTCAATTAAATTGTAAAATAAACTGGATTGACCTATTCACATTAAAAAAACATAGAATGGCATGCACCTCAAATAGAGCCTTTAGCTCAGAATCTTCAACGTTGCTATTGATGTTTCTGACAAAAAGTGTTCTAGAAGGATGTTCACCATATGGATGTTCACCCACAATTGAACCATTAGAAAGCACTTGGCCATTGCTGAGTGCCCCAAGAAAATCAGAATTCCTTTGCCCCACACTCAAACGATCATCCCCTTCTAATTCCATGCCCCCACCAGTGATAAACAGGTCGAAGTCTTCCAAATCATCCCCACTATTGACATGAGAATTATTTCCCAAATCAGTCATTCCAGAAAACAGATCATCTTCAGCAGGAAGGAGATTCCCAATAGTCTGAGCCTCTAGTTCTTCAAGTGATTCAAAAGGCTCATCTTCTTCATGGGGTAAAGTGGCAGATTTAGCAGGTCGACGTGATTGAATGTCATTCTCCAATAATGTCACTGCTGATAAAAATGGAATAATGATCAAACACATGGCAATCAGCAATGGCAACTGGTAACTGTAAAATTTGGGAGAACCAAAATAGGACATGGAAAGGAAAAACTTCTTTTTGAAAAAAAGAAGTTATGAAAAACTTCTAGGGTTACAACTTATTGCCACCATATCAAATCATGATAACAAAAATTCACACTTGTTTTAGAAGCATGTTTAGAATGCCAATGAGATAAACCAAACAAATTCGGCAACGTGTGAGAGCACGTCACACGTTGCGAATAATCAATCTAGCAAACAAAAGGAAACCCATACACTTACCATTAAATGCTTCAGACAACGAGCTTGAGAAAAGGCTGCTTTCCCACTGAACCGCATCCATTCCAGCCCTGTTTCCACCCAGACTATAAGATGTACGCTGCACAGGCACATTTGACCATGATTTTGCATTATGATCCATAGAATTCCAGGAATTCTTCAACATTTTTGCACTTCCTTCACCAATGGATAGCTTTTCCTTTTGGTCCATGGCTAGAATAGACTCAGGCAGTTGCATGTAATCCATTGACAGTGCACCATTTTCCACTTGTGGTGGAGCAACCAACTTGCTGCTTGAAAATGGTACAAAACCACCCGATCCTACTGAGAGATACATTTGTACAAGGATTAGAATCACCAAAATTTTGTAAAATGCCACCCCAATATGATTATACAATACATAGTCTACAAACAACACATACATCAAAACCTAGAAACAATGTAGTAAAGGAACATGGAACATTAATCTAGAGCTATAAATCTAAACAGCATTAATATGTCAACTAAGAACCATTGATTTTAAAGATTTTAATAAACGACTTGAAAAATTATTGCATAACTACTTCAGACACTTTGGCAGTCATATTTCTACTGACGTGACTATGCCATGTAAAGGTACAACATTAGCCAAGAACCAGAATCCATCCTGAAGATGCAATTCTGATGGTGGAATGCATTCAAAACAAGACCAATTCAGATTTAATTACTTCAGAAAACAAATAACTGAACAGAACTCACTTTGATGATCGGGCATTGAATGCGGCTTCCAAAACCCAATTTGTCTCTGCCCAATAGAAGTTGCTAACAAATTATTTAAACCCACAAATAAAGCTGATATAATTACTTATTTCAGGCGCAATAACAACAGAAGAATAATCCGATGGAAGCACTGAGAAAAATTAACTACAAAATTTTTTGAGAGAGAGAAAGAGGTGAGACTACAACGTTGGGTTAGTTCCAGTACCTCAGCAGGCAGCAGCATGTCCTCAAAATAGTTGGACGAAGCAGTTCCACCTCTTTGATCCATGACTTCAAATGGCATGGCGTAGCTTTAAACGCCGAAAAATTTCAAAACTTTTAACTTAAATCTTCTTGTTATCAAAGTTGCTAGCACCTCCTTGTATTCATTGCCCCTTTTCTGCAGTAAACTCATATTTCAATATCTCCCAACACACTAAACGATCAAAAGACCAGAACAATGGTGTTGAAAGCATACACAGGAATCCAATAAAAAGAAAACACAATCTAGCAAAAACAATAAATCACTCATCTATAAAAGAAAGCACAAATCCATAAATTATAATTGTTCATTAAAACAAAGATGGGAAGTTTCCGGTTAAATCGGCTAAACCTAAAAGGGGTTACTTGCCAAAATCAAACTTGTTTCTTTAACAACTCATAAAAAAGACTGTAGATCAAAATACTAGCTTTTACCTACCAACCACCAAACACAATTGCCCTGTTTGGTTGCTGAGAAAAAAATTATTTTCTAATTATTTAAGAATTTTAAAAAAAAAAAAATTAGCAATAACTAAACATGCATCTTCCACCTTACATGCATCTTCCAGGGTCACTTGAAGTAAATATTTTCCATTTCCAGAAAATAGAAATACAAGCAAAAACAGTTTTCTTTAACTGAATCCAAAAAAAAACACAAAGTAAACATTTCCAAGAACATAAATTCAGCAAAATCATATCCTAAAGCGGTGAATTCACTTAATTTCCAATCCGATCGCTGTATTTATAAAAAATAAAACAAAAATAGACATAATTGATCTCCAAATTAAGCGGCAATTCTAAACTTGTCACATAGTCACTAACAATTACCCTTAAAAAACAACAAAGTTTGAATTTTTAGACCACAATCTGACCAACTGTTACACGAAGATAATAAAACTAAAAAAATAAAATTAAAAAAAAATCACCTGTGAAAATCTCTGTTTATCTCCAAAATTGAGCAAAAATTGAGAAATAAAGAAGAGAAATCCAGTAAAATGATAGTCAAAATAGTCAAAAAAACACTAAAATAAGGAATTTTATTTTTCTAAATCGTAAAAAAAGAAGAAGATAAAAGAAAGGATCTTTTCTGGTTCAGCATTGCAAGCTTAGCACATAAAAAAAAAATAAGAGACTATTCTGTTTTGTCATGTTTTTGTTTTTATACATAACAAAATTAATTATATTCAAAATAAAAAATTATTTATATTCAGCGGGGAAAGAAACGCAGCCGGAGATTCAGAGCTTAAAGTAAATTCTTTGTAAAAAAATAGTTCAGTAAATGAAAGATTCCGGTGACGAAATTCCGGCGAGATAAAGGTCTGCCTCGCCGGCAACTCAATGAGTTAAAGACAGAGAGAAAAGTTTGGTCGAGTTTATTTTGTATGATTTATTTATTTATATTTATTTATTAGTACATTATTTTTAAGTTAAAAGAGAGAAAGAGGAAGAAGAGTTTTAATGTGTAGAAGTTAGTTGGGTGAGTTTTGAAAATGAAAGAGGAAAAGAGATTGAAAGACAAAACACAAAAGAAATAGGCGGGGCTGTTGCGGTGTGTTGTGTTCTATTGTAATACTATGCTATTATCACTCCCCATCATCTATTTTATTGGTATCTTTATAAATTTATATAATAAAGTTTATTAGATTTATCTTATTATTATATTTTTTTAATAAAATAAACACAAAGCTTTAGTATTAAATAGATAGTATTAAATTAAATTAAATAATAATAATTAATAAAATTAAAATTATCTCAGACCCATTTCCTTGAAAATCGAGGTGGGCTTTTTATTCGGAGAGGATGAAAGAGAACATTCGGCTCCGTTTATTATGACGCCGTTACGCTTTTCCTTTTTTTTATTTTTCATTTACTATTTATTTTATCTTGGCTATGCAGCTAAGTGAGATGGCTTTGTTGGCTCGACTTGTTTTTTTTTTTTTTTTAATTTAGTATTTTTTTTATTTTAAAATGATTCATGCTTTGAATTCACGAAAATGTTGTTTTTATGAGTTTGGTTTTGCCGCTATTCCTTTCTTCTTTCTTGCATTGTATTGTATCTTTTAAATTAAAAAAGGCTTAAGTTAGAGGAAATTTATTGTGAAAATATGCCTTTGTAGACCAAAATGAGTGCAGTTTTTATTCTTGTTTGATTATATTATTGACTTTGGAATCAAGTTTATTACTCATTAAGTTTTGTTTGTTTATTTATTTACAAGTTGTCAGCTTTCAATTATGCTTTTGTAGACCTTTTTTTTTTGTTGCTTCTTATAACAGATATAATTAAATATCAATATACATTGTTTTTATTTATGGTTGAAATAGTATTTGCTTTAGAATAAAATTGCTAAGTTAAATGGTAGTAATTTATCATAAATTGTTATTCACATGATTTAAACAGATATATCTTTTAGAATCGTGAAGACATTTGAAACTAACTTTTAATATAAAATAATTGTTAGTGTGTCGAAAATAGAATTGAATTGATCATTAAATCAAAGAAAGAACTAATTAAATCGAAGTTTGAAAAAAAATTAAATAAAATTTAACTAATGGTTCAACTTATCTATCTATTTAAATGGGTCTAATCTTAAAATTATTCGACCTTGAATCTTGTCCTGAAAATATTGTTTTTCTAAGGAAATTCTAAAAATACTACTAATTACGTATATGTTAACATCATATGTATAATAGCTACAATGTTAAAAAAAAAAAAGTATCATGGCTACACAATACTGTTTTTTATAAGGAATATCAAGAATTAATTTATTAATTTCCTCCCATTTTATGCCTCTTAAAAACTCATGTTTTGTAGTTTGCATAACATAGACTACGAATGCATAAATAGTTTTCAGTCAAAAACCAATTAATACTTAAAAGTAGAGCTGAGTATGAGTCCAGAAGATTTTCGAACCAATAATATTTATAACCAAAAATATCTGTTGATTTTATCCAAGTTGAACCGTCCCGAAAAATTAATTGATACATTCCGGAAATTACGAAATATCCATGTTGAAAATCATATGAACCATTCCGAAATGCACCTAGCTGAATATATAACTAAAACTATAACCAATTTAAAATAATTTTTTGTCATTATATACATGTTACTTTTTATATTAATTGAATTATATTATTATTGTAATAAAATTAATTCAGTGATTACGTAATTACATAAAAGTTATTTATAAGTTATAACTTATAATAATTTATTTTCTTAAAGATATCATTTTAAATTAAATTACAACTTATAATTTAACTGTCATAGCATAATACTTCTTTACATTTTATTCATGTGTTAAAATCATTATCTGTCAATAAATTCTTAAAAATTTTTAATTTTTTAAAACTACTAGTTGAAACTATTATAATGTGTTAAAATTATTTTGTAAATAATACTAGTTACATTTATTTATATTATTAGATAATATTTATATCAATTATAATATTATTTTATTAATAATTAAAAATAAATATGAAATGAAAAATAAAAGTATATATCATGATTTTATTTTATTTATTTATTAAAATGTTAAAATCTCTGAATATCTCAACCTATTGTATCGTACCGTTTTGAATTGATTAAAAGTAGCAAATCCCCAAACAGAATTTATAACATCCAAACTAAAGAAGAATTCCACTTAATTAAAAATCATTTATATAATATTAGATATATTAATGCATATTAATTTTTTTATTTAAAATAAGGCCGTGACAAAACAATATCGAAAAAATTGATTCAAAATGATGGGGAAATTTTTTAGTTTGTATCGAAAAATCGATTCATTTTTTAACAAAACATGAAATGCCCGCAACCAAGCCTTGACTCTTGGATGTGAGCAAGTGCCTAAATCGGTGAATTCTGAACCTTGACAATGCTTACCACTATATTTTCGCAAGAAATCTATGGCGTCGTTAAGAAAAATGGACGAGTTTGGTACAAGCAGTTCCAATACATTAAATTGTAGTAAATTTTATTATTCTATTCTGTTCTTATTTATTAGACGAGCTACTACACAAACAAAGGCTGAAGGCAAAAAATTAAAATTAAATTAGATCTACATATATTCATGAATTATAAAGCGAACCCGTAAATTTCTCAAAATTGCACAAAATGAGTGTCGTGTACGAAATGCTTTCAGATTTAAGAACAAACTTGTAAGGCTGTCCTATTTTAATACAGGATAAGGAATTAAGATCCTTCCTCCTGTCCACTCTAAGAATAATACCATTGTTTTCTAATCACTATTTTATTATTTAATATTGAAACTTAAATAAAATTTAATTAGAACAATTAATTTCTACAGTAGTATTAATAAATAAATATTTATGCTTGTTTGTTCTTTTCTTTATCATTTTGAGTGGACATAAAACTCATTATCGCTGGCACCTTTCTTGACATTTACCAACCTATAGATGCTTTAGATCATTTTTTTTCTATTGCAAAAATAATAAAAATTGTCTATGCCAATTTGCTCTATCATTCTATGTTGACTCGTGGATGATTCCTTAATTTGTTGTGTTTTTATATATATCGTGCACATAAAATAATTAACCTCTAATTGATTGTATAATTTTTTTTTTATTTGTTGAAAATGTGAGCAATGGAACACTATTCTCTCTTGATTCAACTATTATAAGAATTATCTATTTAGTAAATATATTCCCTTTTATATGCCACGTGATCATTTTCTTATAGATTCAATTTTTTTATAAGTGGTGGTACATACATCCATCGGAATATCATGAACCCCATTTTACAGTTATTTAGACTAATCTTCGGTAGAGAGAAATTTCATCCCTCTTCCAATGAGGATGAGGCTCAAACTCGAGACCTTCCCTGATTGAAGCTTTCTTATCAAGTGGCTTTATCACTGAACCAAGACCCGTGGGTTTTTATAAATTCAATTGAATTTTTCATTTGATTAAGAATGGTGAAAATGCATATTCATCACTAGCATATATATCATTACGATATATATTAATCATCGGCATCCCTTTTTTTATCTGAAAATATTAGATTTTTTTTAAATGTTGTAAAATATATTCCGTGCTGGTCCTGTTAATATTTTATTTTCTCTTTGAATATTGCTGGTCCAATAGCTAGAAACAACATTTTGCAGTCACTGTCTATAATGTCTCTATAAATGTTAGCGATTTGCGCCAAAAAGTCATTAAAATTTTAAGCAGGATCATTTCATTCATTTGATTTACTTTTCTTAAATTAAATTTTGGTAGAGTGTCAATTCTTAACACACTGTGTGATGAATAAACTTTTTATGAGCAGTGTAGTCCTCTATGTACAATTAATTATTTGAAAAAAAAAAATCCCTTAGAGCATCTCTAATGTTCTTATTTAAAATGCAAAGCATTTATTATGATTTAAAGAGAATCTTTTACATTTTTAAAATTAAAGAGTGTAAATTAATATATAATCCCAACATGCTTTTTACATTTATCTTATTATTCAATGAAATATATAGTAAAAGAGAAAAATAATTTGGTTTACTGTTAGATAAAATGATAAAATGATTATTATTGAATGAAATACGTAGTAAAGTTTGGTACTCAATTACAGTTAGGTAAAAAGATGAAAGGATAAACTTTTTTCAAAAGAAAATGATAAATAACACATAAATATAATTAAATAATCTATATATATATATATATATATATATATATATATAAAAAGGAGAATCTTAAAAAATGTTATTGAGGAGTTCGTCATGTAGCGGTCCTAGATGATTTTATTTTATTTTCAAAAAATAGTTCGCTCCTACCTTTTCTCTTCTCTTATATTTAATCTTATTTTATTATATAAAAAATATAAAAAAGAGTCATCGGATAATCAATCTATTTTATTTTTAAACGTAAAAAAAAAATCTGATTTAATCCTTTTGCAGTTAGATAAAGATAACTCAGTAATTATTCTACATAAAATTAAACTGAACCTACTATCCGACTAAATAATCCACCAACTATTTACCACTTAAAAAAAATCAATAAACGATCTTATTAAACCTACGATAAAAATCAATCAATTATTTTAGTTTATATAAACAACTCCTTATGATTTTATTATTCTATAAAAAATATCATTCAGTAATAGGACTCTTATAAATAAATTCTATAAAAAATATAATTCAGTGATAGGACTCTTACACATGTAACTGATAAATTTTTAAAATTAATAATTTTCCAAAAGTAAATATTATAAATGTGAATTTGATTGATATTGTTTTCCTAAATTTAATTTTATATAAATAATTTCTTTTTAAAGAAAATCCGTGATTTGCGCGGGTATGTGGCTAGTTGTTTATAATTTGAATAGAGAGTCACTTTGGCTCTATAAATATACAGAGAGAAACCAACTTTGTATTTTTTTTTTCTTTAAAATACAGAGTCTGTTGGATTATGATTTTTGTCAAATACTTTTTATAATAAATAAAATTTAACTTATACAGAGCCTCTTGGAAATGCTCTTATAAATGCATTTTTACAGGGTTGAAATTAAAAATTAAAATCCAACCCATTTTTTATCTTTTAAGAAAATAAAGTTTAGAGCCAATCGAAGTTAAAAATTAAAATTCAATCCATTTTTTATCTTTAAAAAATAAAGTCTTTAATTGGTTCGACTCTGTACAACTAAAGAATAAATCCATTATACATTTATAATTTTTTACCTGAAAATTGTTTATTAAAAAGAAAAGTACATGTTTTTGAACATTTGAATTTTTTTTTGGGGAATTGAACAATTGATCTTGAATTTTAAAAAAAATATATTGGATTTGAATAATACTTTTTACTCTTTGTCTTTAAATTTTTTCATTAAATGAGAAAAAATACTCTTTATATTATATAGTAACGTTGGAGATGCTCTAATGTCATGACCGTAAAAAAAATAAATTAGAAAATAATTAATTATGTATTATCATATCATAAATCATATCATATGCATCATATTTATGTGTACACTGTATTATATAATATGGTAAAAAAGTTTTAAGTGTAGCAAAATTTATGAAAGTTAGGTTAGAATAAGGACCTAATTGTAGGAAAAGTTGAACGAGTTATTGGTTAGTATAATTTTTAATGAGGGTGGATTAGATATTGAGTTGGGAGACTATATTTGGCAAATGGGAAAGGGCATAAGTGAAGAAGAAGAAGAAGAAGGATATAATAAAAACAAGAATTAATAATTAAAAAAATTAAATTAGAATTTGTAGACACATCCATCAACTCACTACATCTACCTTATATTCTCTTCATCTTATCTCTACCTATTCTGTCCTTTCTTCTTCATTTCTTTTTACTCCCCTTCCTAACTTCTACTCTCTTATCATTCTTCATCAAATTTTACCAAAAATTTGTCTTTAAAGCTTAAGATTGAAGAAGAAAATCAAGTGAATAATAATTTGAAGGTTTAGAGCTTGATTAAGGTAAGTATTTTCTTTGTAGAATTTTAATTAATTTAGGGTTCATGTAAAATTTGGGAAAAATCTGATCTTAAGTAGTAATCATGCTATTAAGACTTGATTAAGTATGAATCTTGTATTAATTTTTAGAAATAATATTATTTTGAGTTGATTACATAAATTTATTCATAGTACAAATTTTTATTTTATACCTTGTAAAATAGCCTTAGTATTTTGATCATAATTTGAGTTATACAAGTCCAAATTGAACGAAATTGATATCCATGGAAACCTTATAAGGTTCTCTATGACCCTGTAAAATTTCATGAGAAAATTCATCCATTTGGTTGGGTTTTGAAAGTCAAACTTTGGACTACTCCGTTTATACTGGATTAGGAGTAGCTGTATTAGAAAAATTATAATTTTATATATACGGATGATTTTGAGGTGATTCTTATTGCTACGGTTTCTAATTTGATGGAAGTATACCTCTGTAAAATATCAGAATTTTATCAGGTGTATATAATTTCTGATGAATTTTTAAAGTCGGTACATGTAAGCTGTCTACATGTACTTGTATGTTGTCATATATTATTCATCTTATACATCATATTAAATCATGTATATATGTCCATTTGGTGAATTTGGATGTTGTAGACAGATTAATGATTAGTATATATATGTTTGTTGTTTATTTAATTCCACTTGGAATTAATTAATAAACCTATGACAATTTAGGAATTAGAGGAAATAATTCTGTTTTGATGATTATGTGTTATGTGTGATTTTAAGTGTGTGTATCCTATTGAATTTTATTATTTAGGTGACCCCAAAGGCAAAGGAATTGTTGGTGAGGAAACGGGTAACTCAAACCCTTGAAATTGCTTGTGATTTGGTAAGTATTTAGTTTATTAAATGATAAGTGTGTTGAGTGAAAAACTCCAACTTGGATGTATGTTGTATGTGTTGTTTGATATGGTTTTGAACTTATGTTTAAAATAAATATGTGTTTTAGTTGTGGATGGCTACTTGGGTATGTAATTATATGTTGATTAGGTAAGCTTTGATAAGTTGAGCTATGGTGGAAATAAATATTGTTGTTGAGCTATGTTGAAATGAGTTTGGATTGACTCGGGAAAAAATGGGTTGTGTGATTAGGATAAGCTGAGCCGGTGGGATAGCTGCCTGTCGAGGGATAGCGAAACTGAGCCGGTGGGATAGTCTCGTCGGTGGCCACCTATTCACATTTGTGAAAGAATGAGGAAAATGATTTAGTGAGAATGAGTCATCCACCCGATATCGTGATTGAATTGTGTGTGTTTGGTAATTTTTGTATAAATTGTTGCTTTAGTATTTTGTATTACATAAAGTGCTAATTTATATACATTATCTTGATGTGAGTTTGGATTACTTATACTTAAGGTGCTTGTTATTTGATTTGCTAAATACTTATTGAGTAGCCAGTTCACCCCTTGACATATTTTTCAGGTCAATTTGCTAGTTGATAGTCAAAACCGTGCCATTCCTGCATTTCGCATCATTGAGCATTTAAGGTGGGCCGGAGAAGAAAACATATTGCACGGGGCATTTTGAGAATGTAAAATATAAATATAAAATGTGTGTGATGTAGTTGATAATTATAAATATGTTTGTTGTTGGTTTACAATTTACCTTATGGATGAAACATGTGTGTTTAACTTAGCTAAGTTAGAACTTAAAATAATTTTATGCATGTCTAGTGATTGCATAATTTTTGTACGAAGATTTGAGCAGTAATCTAGTTATGAGAATGTGAATATATGTTAGCAGCTTAAGTGGTGAGAAGTTAGAGCTAAAAATACTACCTAAAACACTTATCACACTGTTTTAAATTTTTTGGACTGTTTTACTTCAATTTGTGATGCCATTTGAAGCTGGTTAATCAACAATATTTTCTCTAAATTTTTGACTATTTGGTACCTTAATAAGTCCCTTAAAAACCCTACAAAAATTCAGACAAAAACTAATTCATTTAGGCGGTGAAATAATTTAAGTTTTCAAACATGAATTTTAATTATGTTTTTGCCTAGTTGTTGCCCTAATAGTAACTTTTTTGTATTTGACTTCTATAATTTTTCTAAATTGATTTTTTAAAGTCTATATAAGTATATTATAAATGAATATAAAGTTAAATTAAAGAAAAAGTGAATAAATTGGTCAAAATAATTCAAAAACTATAATTTTGTTCAAACCGTTAATAGTTTATGATAGTTAAAAAAATGGGTGTTACATCTAACCTCTTGATTCTTCTCATAATTACGTAATTAGAGAAATGTATCCCTTATTTTTTTATGTTTGAGGTAAAAATTAAAAAAAATCAATACATAATTTATAATGGCATGCATGTTAGTTAACAAATAGATTAAAAAAAGTTAATTCTTTGTGGTTGGCACAAGCTTTTTATTTTGATTTAGATTATAAAGAACGGGAAATTAAAAAACAGATTGGACTAAATAAGGAAAGTGTTATAAATTTTGTTTCATATTAATTTCAATAAATGCTTTTAACCTTTCAGCTATAGTTGTATTATTTCTCAATCATGATTTTACATGGCTTAAATCTCCTTATTTTATATGTTTTTCAAAAATTAACCCGAACTAAAGTATACTACGAATTAATAATAGTACCGCCTAGTGATAAATGTTTCATTGACGTATTAAATTATAAAAATATTTTATATTTATGTATTGTATGATCAATTATAAATGAAATATTCCGAAATTCTTCTAAATAAAAGTTTATGTTATGTTAATAGATTTTTTTATTTTTATTTGAGAGAAGGTGAAATAAAATTTATTTGGCATGTAGGGAAAAAAAAGAAGCAAAGCATTCTGAATAAATCTAGCAATATCTATATATCTATCCATACATGATATATTAATATTATGATATCCCAATCAAAAAAAATATATACGATATGATATGATATAACGTGTAAGTGTACCCAACTGCCACCTAATAAGCAACTTATCGAAACCGATCATATGACGCTGTCGTCGTTTGCTCAAAAAGAAAGAAAGGAAAGAAGCCGTTGGACGTTAAAAACGTTATACGGCCGTTAAAGCCAGAGGAAACGGAGTCGTTTTCATAATTCAAAGAAGGAAAAAAATTTCTGAATGCAAATGCTTTGTTTAGTTTACTTGCTGCCTGGTCGCTGCGTAAAGGATTAGAAAAGCATTTATTCCAGTGTACCACTACACTCCCATGCAACTACGTTTCTTTCTTTTATTGGTTGCAGTAATTGTATATAAAAAAAAATAACAGTACTAATTAAAAAAAGGAAAAGCTGTTTAAGAAACTTCAAAGAGGCTATGACATTGTGTCCTATGCTCTTTGCAATCTTTTTCTTTTGTTTTTTAGGAAAAAGGGTCAATTTCACTTTACCTTTTTTTTTTCTCATTATTGATAAAAAATTTACGATGTGCCATCAACTATTTTGAATCGGCAAAACAATATACCCGAAGAAATTTTATCACGAACATGTATTTATATTAAATCCAAAATAAAGATAATAGTTGACTTAATTAATAAAAAATATACACTAATTTTACTAATAAAAATAGATCAAATACTATGCTGTAATTTATAATTCATAAACATTTTAATGATAGGGTTGTTGGTTAATCCATCAATGTTGCCTCTTTTTTGAAGCATTTAATCTCTCTCAAGTGACAATGAGATCTTTTCAATTCCTTATTTATTTTTTAAGATAAAGAATATGACATCAATCATTTGAAAACAATTAAACTTTTCAATGAACAGATTTTTTTTTTTTTTTAAGGTCTTACTATACACGGTGTGTCTCTTAAAAAAGTTTATATACGAGTCATAAGGCATTGAGTTCCATCTTAACTTGTAAAAGCTATTGCTCTAGCTATTACAGTAATGGAGACAGCGGATAGGAATTCAGAGCTTTCTACAAAATAAACCAAAAGGGAAGGAGAGACCCAAATGGCTTTTGATATTTTCCCACACATGTATCATTCTAGTTTTATACATATAAATAAAAATTATTATCCTCAAAAATAATAATTCATTACAACTGATGCGTCAAGTGTAAAATACAATAACCCAATGTGTTTTTGACACATAATATATGAGAGAGTTGTAATGACTGAAGCAATAAATAGTTGATTTATGTGTTAAGTATATATTGAATGTTGTATTTTACACTTGATGCTAGGGGTGTGCAAAACTGAACCGGATCGAGAAACCAAACCGAACCAAACTGATTTGTAAAAATGGGTTTGGTTATTTGGTTAAATGATATGGTTTGGTTTTTATTTTTGAAAAATTGAAAAAACCGAAATATATATATAATATAATTTTTTTTAAAAATAATAATAAATTTCTATGTATTCATGTGATTAGAATATATAATATACTATTATTTAGTCTAAATTTGATTCCCAAGTGTACCGTTGTTATCGGTCCTAAGTTCTGTTTATTGTCGGTTTCGGTCTACACTACTTGTTCTCGATCTCTTTTTCGTCAAGCTCAATATTTCCTAAGCGTTATTGAGTCAATAAAAAAATTGCCTTAATTTTTTTTTTCTCCTTTCGTTCTCTTGTTTTTCTTTTATTTTTCTTCAAATTTTTTTAAAAATAAAAACTACTCTAATATTTCAGTTAAACCAAAAACCGAACCGAACAAAACCAATTTTATCTACCTAATTTGGTTTGATTTTTACTCCCTTAAAAACCAAACGGTGTCGATAATTCACTTCCGAACCGAACTGAATTACCGAATACACACTCCTACTTAACGCATCTGATGTACCAATGGAATTGAAGCTTATATGTATATACATATATTGAGAAATCATATAGATAGTTTTATCATTTTATAAAATTATAAATTATCAGTGTTTTTTAATTCATATGGAGGTTGGATTTCGATTTACAACTCTCAAATCAATTATAAATATCTTAACAACTACGTAGGTTAAAAGGATTAAATTATTGATAAGTTGGTAGATATTGGATTATCTACGTGTCTTTCTATAGTGGTTAACTCCTAAATAGGGTTGTGCAAAAACCGGACTGAACCGGTGAATTTCAGTTCGATTCTTGTTTTTAAATTTTTTTAATTTTTAATTCTGTTCGATTTAGGATTTTTATGTAAAAAACTGATTCGAAAACCAACCGAAATATAGACTTAAATTCAAACAGAAGTCTTATTTCATCCAAAATCGAATCGAAACGATTGAGTTCGGTCTTGATCCTATATACTTCAATTCGGTTTGATTTCAGGTTTCAGAAAAAAAAACCGGTTCAATTCGGTTCGATTCTTAACTGATGTAGACCCTTTCTTCTAACTAGTAATATAAGAATTAATAAATAAGAAATAAGAATGCATCTTGTAGCTTTTCTTGAACATACATTTCGTATCATTTGATACCACCTTTAAAACTCTTCCGATTATTATTATTCCTACTATTAGAGATTGGATGATTCGAATTTGAAATTCACATAGGAATTACTACAAGTTCTTGTAACAAGACTTGAAATTTGATTATAATGTATATTAAAATATATAAAATAAATTTCCAATGTCTTTGTTTTATTCAATTTATTCTTGATAATGCCGTAAAGACCTACTAAGAAAAAAATATGATTAATAAAATGATTTCATTGGATCGTATCAAAAGCAAGTTTCATTGGATAAAACTTGGATTATGTTTCTGCCAGGTGTCTTGAGTTGACACATGAGTACTTTAAACAAACAAAAATATTGGGAAGGCACCTAAATTAGATGGCCACTATAATGGACCTACCCCTGCGCGTTGGGCACATGCCTAATAATTCACCAGACCAATCTGCTACTGTTATATCTATATAAATAATTAATCAATAGTGACTTTTCACTAAAATCTTCTTAAAAAAAGAAAAATATTTTTCTCTAAATATTTGAAAATGAGGATTGTTGTTAATGCAAAAAAAAAAGAAGCATACTTTATTAGCTGCTTGTGTACTTTGAGTGTACAATATCTACTCCCTATTTCTTTCTCAATTTGATGGTTGATAAGTTAACATAATTAGAAGTAAAAACAAGTGCGTATTTTACAGAAAATTGTTTAAGATATATTGGTAGCAGTGGACATTCAGTTCAATTTAACTGAAGTGAAATACTTCCCATCCTTAAAATCAAATCGAACCAAATTAAATTTTTATTTGGTTTTAAACCAAATCGAACAAGATTCAATTCATTTTAATTTTCAAAATTCTATGTAAAATTTTGATTCACAATTTTTTTTATTTTTAAAACCAAATAAAATCAAAATATGTGTTGATTTTTTTAAATCGAACCGCACTAATTTGATCGGTTCAATTCAGTTTTACTCATCCCAAAAGATAGACATTATCATATTGTTTTTTTTTTAAATAATGCTAATACGGTAGAAAATGGTGCCCTATATACAATGACAGATGCAGAAATATTACATAGGGATCCAATTAAAAAAAATATCATTTATAAAATAAAATTTTATATTTATTAAAGTATTTTATTCAACATTCATAAATTAATATCATTACAATATTGTAACATTCTTTTCTTATTATTTATTTTTTTGAAATATTTTAATAATAGTTTCATTATGAATATTTATTAGTATATCATTTTCAAGTTATCAAATGATTATTTAAAAGTTTATCTCACATTTGATTATATATATGTGGTGAACTTTGAACAATATTTATTAAAAAAAAAGAACTTTTTTTCACTATCATAGTAGTAATTTGTAAGAACTCACTATTTATTTTTCAAAAATAACATATTTTTATTCTTCATTCAAGCAAAAAAATTAATTAAAAAAAGGTAAAATTAATTTAGAGAAATAAAAGTTTAGAGAAATTCAAATTATTATTATGTCCTTAATTGTTATAAAAATTTTTAATTGATAATTTTTTAACAAAATGTAAAGTTTCAGGGGATCCAATTTCCCCTTGACCCTTATGTAGGGCCGTACCTGACTATATATGCTTCTGCTAGCTAGTGTTTTTATCCAACACAGTACTCATTTTCATACTTACAAGGTAATGGAACATTTTCCTTTCCTTAATGAAGCGTCGTGTATTTCTTCTAAATAAGAATCGCTATTAATTAGTGCATGTTTTTCATTTATTATTTCCTAACACAATTAACAGTATTTCACTAAAACTCGTAACGATTGATCTCATGTGTACAAAGGGACAAATTTTACGTGACAAAAATCACAAACTTTTTGTGACTATAAATTTAGCATAAAATATATGGTTTATGGGGTATTTGTTAGGGAGACAAATAGACCGGAAGCATGAATTATATATATAAAAAAAAGCATCAAGAAGCAAAAACCATGGAAAAAGAACAACTCCTTCACAAAGAAGTTTTATTATAGTAATTGAAAAGGAAAAACAATATAAATTTTAACACTTCACGTCATTCACGTAATATAAAGTAATTTAATTTTCATCTTTTAATTTTTTAAAAACATTGGAGCTTGTAAGAACAATGCAAATATAGTTGAAAGTACCACACCATGTGTCCTACATGGGCAAATTATAAATGAGAGAAATACTTATCTAAATGGTCTTCAATTAACTTAAATACTTTATACACAGTTTGAAGATGGTGAATTTTTGCAAGAAATGTCATTCAAAATCCAATTAATGAAGTTTTTTCCTAATAACCATAAGGTTTGAAATTAAAATGAAAAAAAAAATAGATAGAAAATTTTTATATAAACCAGATTCTCATTCAGATACATAACGATTGAGTATAGTATATAAGTAAATCTATACCCAGATTATTAGTTTATTACACCCAATAATTAGATGGATGTAAAGTAATTTTTAATTATTTACATTTTAATATTTGAAAATTGAAAATTACAACCCATCAATCATTGGATGCAATTAATACACTAGAGGTAGGTAAAGAAAAATTCAAAATCATAATGCCGATTGTTTGTTTGTTTGTATAATTATCTTATAAATTAAATTAAATGCAGGCAAATAGTTTAGGATGCAGCTTCTAACAAATTTCCGGCGAATCGGACGGTTGTTATGATAGTGAAAGAGAGAGGGGGGAAAAAGAGAGACGGTTAAAGGGAGAAAGGTTCACGTGGTAATGGTGGAGAGGGCAGGGTTGGATCTACATACAGCACAGGCTGTTGTATTGCATGAAAATGACATGCAAAATGGGCATTATTTATGGAGCCGGGAGATATTTTTCTTTTGGGTATTTTTAGTTTATTTAGGAATGAAAAAAAAAAAAAAGGTTTTAGCCATATGTCTGGTTGTGATAAGAAGAGGCTCTTTATTCATGCGGGTCATGGGCAATCATACGTGGTCAAACCATTCTTACTCGGTGAAAAGAATAAAGGAATAATTATAGAAATGCACCCCCTCACAGTTATTTACGAATGAAATGATAACACATTGGTCTATTAAACGTACTTTCTCTACTAAATTTTATATTATCGACAAACACATTCATGCACAAACACACAATTTGAACATTTCAACATTAAAACTTAATTTGAGGCTTCAAATGATTTTTTTTTACCACCAAACTAGGCTGTTACATGTAAATCCCGTAACTCATCTAGATCTCTGAATAAGCTTCGATTTGGTATATTACGGGCGTTCTAGTTCATCTTGTGCTAAAAGTTATGGTCTTTTTACTAAAACATGCTCCCTAGGGACCTAATCCCTGCTCTGATACCAAAATGAAACGACCCGAAACCAAAACAATATAATAAGAAATTAAATACATAATATTAGTAATTAATCTTAAATTAAAATTCAATTAAAACTCCTTTCCAAAATTTTTTTTTTCTGAAAATGGGGTAACAACGATCGTTGTTAACTGAGCAACGATCGTTGTCAAATGTACAACGATTTTTGTCAATTGTACAATGATCGCTGTGAAGAACACGAAAAATAGCCAAAAGTTCCAGTAGGTTACACGAGCTCATGGAAATCAATAACGAGCTCGTTGTTAAATCAGTAACAATCGTTGTTAACCTAACAAAGATCGTTGTTAAGTTAAAAAGCTTGACAGCGAACTAGTTTCCTAAAAATCACAATTTTAAAATAGAATTTTCAACTTTGCCCTGTAAAAGCAAACTCCCATGGACTCAAAATCAACATATATATATACATCAACTTATCAACTTTAAAACACAATAAAATTATTCATAAGGAACATCAAAACCATATTAAACGTAAAATTGACCTAGAGTCAACTTTATACAAACTTCTCAAAT
>CANYLF010321222.1:0-17403 GCA_948193215.1 Bocquillonia castaneifolia
TTGTCCATCAGTAATGATCAATTCTAATGTACTAGTATCAATTATCCTTCCAACTTCTCAGGCACGTTTCACTCCCGCAAAAGAAGATACTCCCTGACCTTGAGGGGAAGTTGCATCAAATAGTAGATAGAGTATTAAAAAGAAACAATAATGTTTCGTTATAAAAGTTATTAATTTATCTAATATCATTTTAATATGTTTGTTTGAGTTTCGGTTAGAGAAATTTATTATTTAATCAAGTTTATTAATTTATCGATAATTGAAATACCAGTGTAATTAATTAAGTGATTAAAGAGTCTTAGGGGGTGTTTGATAACCCAACTTATTATTTAAATTAAAATTTTCAGCACTTATTTACATTAAGTCATGTTTGATAACACAACTTAATGTCAACTTAACTTAATCAGTTAAGTTAAAAACCACTTAAAATAATAAGTCAAAACTTTTGACTTAAAATTTCTACTGAAAATTATCAATGGTTGTTATTCAAATTTTTTTGCTAAAATAGTTTATATAAACTTATATTATCATTAATAAGTCAAAAACTCTTTTTTTACATTTATTCCCTTTATTTGACTTATAATTTTATTGACTTTTATACCCTTATATATGGCTATAATTAGTATTTTTAAATTACTTATAATTTAAATTGTGTATTTTTAATGATTATAATTAAAAAACAAAAATTTAAAATTAGTTAATGAAAAAATCAATATTTTCAATGATTAAAGTTATCAAACAGATTATTGAATTCAACACTTAAAATTTTCAGCACTTAAAATTTAGTGCTTAATTTTTTAGCATTTAATTTTCAGTTTTATCAAACACCACCTTAATGCGAAGCATTTTCTTCATATGAGGGACAAAAGCAATAAACAGTGAGTAATTTTTTTTAACATGAATTATGGATAGCTCTGTAATCCATTGTGTATACAAATTCAATTTCATAAATAATGATCGAATGAAAAAATATTACTCTGATGTAAATAATAGAAATTATAACAAACAACAATTGTTTAAATAAGTTTTGTTCTCATCATTAATTACGACGAGTTTCACTATAATCAACATTCTACATCAATTATTTTAACGGAAAATGAGATATTTTTATTGCCTTAAATCAAACTCGAGAACATCTTACGGGAGTTTATCAACTCATTACAGAGAACAATCCATTATTTGAGCAATGGTTATTTGACAAACCGCCTATTCCATACCAAGAGATTTGAAATTTTGAATAGGTCGTTGATCATGGATTTTTAGATGAGACTCACCGTGATTAATAATTTAGAGAAAAATGAACATCGTTTAAATAATGGTTTATTTATTTATTTATTTATTAAATGCTTAATGAACTGCAAATAAATAAATAAATCAGCACTCTCTCCATAAACAACTGATTCTAAATGTGACAATATTCTCATCATATCAGTGGATAATTATTAAAAAAATTAAATTATACTCTCTGTTTTTTTTTTTTCTTTTTATAATCATTTTGGACAATATAATAATCCTTCCATTAAATTACATTTACGTGAAGTAGTAGCCTGATGAGCCCAAAAGCAGACCGAATTAAAAGCGCCCTCAGGAGTCAGGCCTGCAAGCATTGCACTGTTCTCTCCAGCCTTTTAATAGGGAAATAAATGGGCCAAATGGTAGGAATACTAACCAACTGTAATCCTGTTCACTTGGAATACACCACCACATATTTATACACACAAGAATGAGAAAAACTCACAAGGAATCAACTTACAAACTAATAGTCATAGCTAATCCACTATCCATTTCATTTCTTACTGTGATTTGTCAAAAAAGACTTTCCTTACTAATAAATAATAGTATAATGTATTAATTCAAAAAAATTTAGTAAATAAATTAGAGCGCTATTTTATTTTATGTGATATAGAATAACAACTTAATCAAATTTTACTAGTCATTATAAAAAAAATTGTCAGATAAAATAACTAACTTTGACTTGTGAGAAAAGAGAGCGTATGAAACCAACCTTTACTGTAAAATGCATTACATGTTGTGATTTTAACTCAAATTATTGAATTTGAATAAATGTTCTGTAGTATAGTTTCTCCATAATATTTATAATAAATACAAGAGAAAAAAGACCCAACCTTACGGTTAGAGACTGAAATCTCTCCACTTTCAACTAAAAAACAAATACACATTCTTTGCACATGCTCACTTATAGCACAAGGGACCAAACGAGACTAAGCAACTATATATTTTTTCCTGAATTAAAAACTCTTTCTTTTCTGAAGCATATTCCCCTAAAAAGTTAACTAGAAGATCCATTAATTAACATTGATCCACAGCAGTAGCAACTAGTAATTAAATGGGCAACAGGAAAAGTGGCTGGACAACCCTAAAGTATTCAAAACACATTCAATTCAAAGAGGGAGATCATATTACCCTCTAATATCCATGATGATGGTTAAAACAATAGAGGGTTTCCACCAACCAAAGTAAAAGGTCTTTTAGTTATATATTGTTTTTTAGCCAAAAAAGTATACTTTAAAATTCTTGGATTTGATTATTATTTGGAGGGTTATCATGATTATAATAGTTAAAATCAATAATCTTTTTCTTTCCAATGTATGATGAAGGAGGGAGATTAATTAGAGCAGTAGTAGTGCATTGGATTTTTATGGCAGAGATATGGCTAGAAAAAAGGAGACAATATGCTAATTTCTCGTGTCCTTACAACATCTTTTAATCACATGCCACTCACTTTAATTTGTTAGGTCAACCTTTTGTTTATATATACTATATATGAGACTTTTTTGAGCGGGAAGCATGAAGTTAGCTTGGCTCTCCTGTGTCATTTTTGCCGAGTACGCCTGCCTCTTTTGAATCCAAACAGAACCGGAGGTTCTGAAACCCAAAACCGCTTCTAAGGTTCAATTCCCGTTCTAGAAAAATAAGAGGCTGGACCTGGTCTGATATATATAGTTTTGGTTTGATTTTAATTTTAAATCTTACCTTTTTTTAAAATGATTTGAAATTAAAACTGAATCAAAATCAATGGAACTGTCATTGCTAGAATTATATTTATAACTGTCCCCTTAAAATTCACAGTTTTAGTTCGCCTTTTAAAGCAACCGACCAATTTTGGCTCCGCGGACAGGTCTGTTGCCATGTAAAAGAGATCTAAAATATGCACCACTTTCCCCCCAAAAAAAAATCTACCACTTTAATTTGTTCGTTTTGCAGCTCATTTCTTTTTGTAAGGTGATTTCTCTTTCAACTTCTTCTTATATATTGCTCGTCAAATAATTTTTCAAGGCTTCAAGTCTATTATCAAGTATCAATACATATAGGCTTTTATAATTAATTGGTTTTCGGTTGAATTTTTATTTTTCTTAATCTGTTAAACTACGAGATGAATTCATTGAAAATAATATAGAAAATTAAGAAAAATAAATATAACAAAATTCACTAAATGCTACTATGTCTTGTAGGCTTAATTATAATTTGGTGATTGAGACGTTTACAATGAGGAGTTTTATATTTAAATCCCCCTCTCCTAAAATTAAAGAAAAAATCATTAAACACAACGAGTGTAATTACACGTTTTAATTACAATACGTTACCATTCTAATTAGTTTCTATTAACACCTCCTAGGTTGTAGTAAGTCAAATAGAGAAGATTAATTATAGAAACGACATTCTTTTTAATTAATTGGTAAAGTGTCCACTTACATATATAGGAAGCTTAGAAGGACAACAATTTTGGTAAAGTTGGCTGGTGGCCAGTTCCATCTACAAATCAAAATCAAATTAGCTTGAGTACACTTAATATCGAGCTTAATTAGACATGTAAAAGAGCTTTCAAAACGTCCAATCTTTTTACGAAATGGAGATTAATTGAAGTATGCTTTTAAGCTAATCAATGGAAATGCAATACCATTTTAAGAATGGATATAAAATTAATCAAAATTTTACAAAGAAGAGAAATGTAATGTACTAAAATTCCAATGGTATCTTTAAAAGTTTTTTAAATTCATATTATACATCAATGATTAAAGAATTAGAAACATGGTCTATGTTAGAAGCATAATGGGGACAACAATCATGATAAATCACCAAAAGGGTGAACTAAAAAGTTGATTTGTTGCATTCTTCACCTCTTGAAAGGAAAACCAATTTTGATGTATATGTTAATTAAGTTTCCTAATCAATAAACTAAATAACTTTGATCCGACAATTATCTTAGAATTCAGGTAGGGTTGGCCCATAACGGGTTGAACGAAATGTATTATATACTTTATATTATTCATATAATATATATGTATATATGAATAAATATAATTTGTAGGAATAATTATGACTTTTAGTTTGAACTTCTATATGTTGATGGAAGTTAATTATATTAGAGAAATATATATACTGATAAAAACAGAAAAAAAAAATACTCTTCATAATCTAACTTTAATCTTTACATTTTGGAAGAATAAAGAGTGTAAACTAGATCGTGGAAATTAAGTATATTTTCGTTGTAATTTATACTTTAACTTGATTTATTTAGTAACTGTGAAATTTTTAAGAGGTTAGTATTTTTTATACTATTTATCTATTCCATATTAATTAACAAGTTGGGTTGGTGTTCAACGCCAATATTTTATATATATTTTAATAATGAGATTTATAAGGTGAAATTCTAAAATAGATTTATAGTATTTGTGTTTATAAGATATAAAAATACTAACATAATATTGTCTTTTATTTCTACTTTTAAAATAGAAACATAATGAAGGTTTGGAATTTTAATTGCATTTTTCATACTTAAATTATAAAACTACTAAACATGATATTCGCCCAAGATTATTACATTATCGTCTTTTTTTTCCATAGTTTTTGAAATGATAATAATACAAGTTATGATTATTTTCATGATTCGAACTATTGGAACCTTAAATTAAAGCCTTCAAAGTAATAAATTAAGAGACCTCAAAATCACAATATGTGATTTAAATAAATATACTAATCGAATATTTAAATACTCGCTGGTAGAGATAAGTTCAAATGCAAAAGACAAAAAAATAATTAAAAAAAGAAAAAAAGAAAAAAAGAAAATTTGTGGATGAGGAGTTAAAAGGAAATGCTGTTTTCATGTGAATTTTTCAAAAAAATTTAACATTCTAGTCTATTTTGTAGTATCACAAACATAAAGAAGCCAAGAAAGCGAGCAAGCAGGCATCAATGCAGCATAGTGTACCATATGTATGGCTAACAAAAATAAACAAATATAAAAAAATAAATTTAAAAAAGAGAAAAAACAGTGGAAAATAAATACAGAATTGATTGTTTTTGCTTCCGCCATAACAGAGAAAGAGAAAGAAACAGTTAGCAAGCAAAAGCAAAAGCAAAAACAAAAACGGTGACATTTCTCGTGATTCATTTCCATTTTCTTTCTTACTTCCAAACAAACTACGCTCTCTCTTCTTTCGTTTCTCTTTTTGGTGTAGTCTATTGTTATTTTCTCTCTCTTCTCTCTCGTGCCCTAACCCTAACACCTAATAACAGACTCACACACCTCTCACCTCTCTCTTTTTTTCTTCTTCTATCTGAACAACGAGCCTTTGTTGCCTCTCTTCTGCTCATTCTCCTCTGCACCGCCTCTGATCGCCGCTCTTTGGTAATTTTTTTAAAAAAGTTTGATTATTCAGCTTACTGTTAAACTGTTTTTATTTATTTATTTCTAATTATAGAATGTTACGTTTGCTTATGTTATTTGAATCTTCTCATCTGATTATTTTATGTCGTTAAATAACTGTTTATAAATGTTACGTGTTGTTGCTCCTTACTTTTTATTATTTTAATTGTTATTCCCCTATTATTATATATTAATTAATCAGTTAGTTCCAAGAAAATGGTATATCATTTGTTTTAGGTCTTATTATTGTTATTGGTAGTAGACAGAGTTTCTCTTTGATTTAACATCATGGCCTGATTGCTTACTGTGTGTCTGTGAAATTGAATTTTTATTATTTAAGTATGTCTGCTTTTTTATTATCCAATTAGCATGCAAACTCGTACAAAAAAAATTATTTGTGTTTTTTTAATCATATTATTAAGGGGATTTTATGTTTATTGATTTAGTCTGTGAAATGAGTGCGTTGTTGTGCAGTTGCATGTTCTTGACTGATTGAATGTGAAGTGTGTGAACCTTTTTTTGTTGTTTTCTTAATGTCCAAATGTTGAATGGGGTGGTTGTTCGATCAGCATCAGGCGTGGTATTGCTGCTGTTTTTCTTCATGTTCTCTTGTATCAAGCTTTATTGTGTTGAAAAACTAGTATTAATGCTTTCACTTGTGATTATCGATTTGGTTGTTTTAATTGTTTAGCATGAAGTTTCGTTTGATGGGAACAAAAAACTGTTATATTTTATGTCTTCTATAATGTTATTGATGAATAGTTTTCTTTATGACACATTGCTTGTATTCATGCGAATTTTGGCAGGATTTGAATGCATCATTTTGAAGTTGGTAAAAAGGGTTTAATAGGGGATTTAACTTGGGAAGTCAGTATGATTGGAGAGAATTTCAAAGGATTTGTCTCTGTGCTACTTTACCTTCGAAATTCTTCTTCAGAAATGGGCTAATCTGTTATTGCAGTTACATATTAGTTCTTTTTTAGCATTTGAGTGAATCTTGTAGAGATGGATGCTTTGCCTAGTACTTCCGAAATTGTTGAATCAATTGAAGAATCAGATTTCGTTTCCAAAATGGTTGAGAATGCTGGAAAGCATTCTTTTCCACCATCAGGTAATAGGTATTCTATAGAGGATGACATCAATCGTCTTTTTGAAGCCATTAACATTAAAACTTCAGCTAAGGGTCTCGGTCTATCTCATGAAAGCAGTAAAGATAGTTTACGGAAGAAAGCTATGAAAAGACCAATCAGAGTTGGTTCACCACAAATGTTAGGAATTGGAATTTCCGAGCCTGTGAGTTTGAAGCAGGCATTGAGGGGTTTATGTATCTCTCAGGCGTCGGAAATGGCTGCTATGAAGCGATTATCTAGGCCTTCAAGCTCATCAGCGGCCTCGGAAGCGGGAACTATCAAGAAGTGGTACAGGACAGTTGTGGTTGAGGCCAATGGAGCTGGTCTTCCCCTGAGTGAGGGTAATAGCAACTTGGTGGAAATCTCTCTTGTACCTGAAAGAGTCACACTGAATGCATCAGAGAATTTTCAATCTTCACAAATCGAAAGGTCACAGTGTTCATATCAAAATGCACATTCTTCGCAAGATAAAGATGTTCCTTTGCATTCAGTGTCTGGCACCGAGACACCAGAGCCAGAAACTGAAAGGCTTCAGTCGACAGATGCTCCATCTACCAGTCATGCTAGTGAAAAACTACCGCTTAGGGATGAAAAAGGTTCAGCCACAGTTAGAGTTTGTTCCAAGCCTCCACTGCCAGAAGGGCAGAAAAACCTATATACGCGATCTGAACAATCTTCTTGTGGCCATGGTGGTGTGGTGAACAGCCCTGTGTGTAATAGTCCACGTTTTATGAAGCCAATCTTCAGGAACAAGAGCTTTATGAGGAAGAAAGTAAAGCAGGAGTCAGCTCCTGTATCCAGCAAGTCCAATTTATGTAGAGGAAAAGTTCACAATGATGATCTGGTTCCTAGTACAAGCAATTCAGACCCTTGTGACTGTACTGTAGAGATAGGAAGGCAAGGAAGTATGAAATTGTCTTCACCATCTAGTGCTTTGAATCATATTATTGCTTGCAATTCAGGCACTGAGGGGACAAATTCAAGCAAACTGGGTTTAAGCAATTCCGATAACAGAACCAAGTCTATTTTGTCAAAAGTTGATGAAAGATCAAGGTCAAGGGAAAAAGGCGAGTTCTCTCAAAGTTCAAAAAGTAGCATTGGTGATTATAGTAGTAGCACAAGTGTTAGTGAAGATAGCAATCTAAGTGGATCTAGTCGTTGTGGTACTAGGCCTCATATGTCTAGGGACTTAAGATGGGAAGCCATACGCCAAGTTCAGAGGCAGCATGGAAGACTAGGTCTGAAGCACTTCAAGCTCCTCAAGAAGCTTGGCTGTGGGGATATTGGGTCTGTTTATCTTGCTGAGCTAACTGGTACAAATTGTCTGTTTGCTTTGAAAGTGATGGACAATGAATTTTTGGCAAGTAGGAAGAAGATGTCTAGGGCTGAAACTGAAAGAGAGATTTTGCAAATGCTAGACCATCCTTTTCTCCCTACTTTATATGCCCATATTGTGTCTGATAGATTCTCGTGTTTGGTTATGGAGCATTGTCCGGGTGGAGATTTACATGTACTGCGGCAGAGGCAACCTAGCAGGAGTTTCTCTGAACAAGCAGCAAGGTACTTGTTTTTCTGGGCCTTTGTGTATAGGTTTATTTGCCCCTATTTTTTAAGAAGTATGCGATTAGGCTTTGTAAATAGATCTTATAGCAGGACCAAAGTCTACTTGTTTACCTCTCTTCCTTGAGTATTTCCCTTCTTTGTTCACTGAGTTATGTATTTCAATGTGATTATTTGCACATGTCTGTAGCTTTTCATGCATGGTGTGTAATGTGCCGATCAAATTGGTTAAGACGTCAACTGAATTTCTTGGAAGAATTTATCTGGTGTCATTCTAGCTCTATTTGTTTTGATGAAGCCGTCACAGTTGGCCTTTGTTTATGGAGAAAAAGTAAGCAGGATATTATTTTATTGGCCAGAGTGAGCCCTGGTGAAGGAGAATGCCAGTTCAAATAAATAATAATTGAATGCTTTATAAGACACTAGTTTTTTCATTCTTCATGTGCAATTTGCATTATTTTCATCAGTTCAAATTAATTGATGCCATTACATCTGTATGCAGGTTTTATGTAGCTGAAGTTCTTCTTGCCCTTGAGTACTTGCACATGCTTGGAGTTGTTTATCGCGATTTAAAACCAGAAAATATCTTGGTCCGAGAAGATGGGCACATCATGCTCTCAGATTTTGACTTGTCACTCAGGTGTGCTGTTAATCCTGTTCTGGTTCAATCATCTTCACCAGTTGAAGAGCCTGCTAAAAAGATGTCAAGTCCATGCTCTGAAGCTAGCTGCATTGACCCTTTCTGCCTCCATCCAGCCTGGCAAGTTTCATGTTTCACTCCTCGACTTCTATCAGTTGCTGCGAAATCTCGGAAGTTAAAATCTGATCTAGCAGCTCAAGTCAGCCCGCTGCCACAGCTGGTAGTGGAGCCTACTAATGCTCGATCGAACTCGTTTGTTGGAACCCATGAATATCTTGCTCCAGAGATCATCAAAGGTGATGGTCATGGCAGTGCTGTTGATTGGTGGACATTTGGAATTTTCCTATTCGAGCTGTTATATGGCAGGACACCCTTCAAAGGGTCAGGAAATGAGGAAACACTGTCAAATGTGGTCTCACGAAGTCTCAAGTTTCCAAGCAGTCCTATCGTCAGTTTTCATGCACGTGATTTGATTAGAGGGTTGCTGATAAAGGAGCCTGAAAATCGATTAGGATCTGCAAAAGGGGCTGCAGAGATCAAACAGCACTCCTTCTTTGAAGGCCTGAACTGGGCTCTGATACGATGTGCAATACCACCGGAGATGCCCAAGTTTTGTGATACTGGAATAGGCACACCTACCACATTTTCTCAGAACAAAGACAACACAAAATGTAAGGAATCTAAGGGTACAGAAGATTATACAGAGTTTGAGATGTTTTAGATTGAGAAGGGAAGATGTTTGGATTTTCTTTTGGAAAAATGAGATTTCACATCCTCGTTGTAACTGATATGTATTTATAGCATATAGTGTAAAAATGTAATCCTGAAATTGGGCGGCAACTCATCGAACATGAGATATATGTATACTTTACCACTAATTTAGATTTGGAAATTGAGAATTGGGGAAATAGTGTTCTCTCCGACTTGTTTGAGCATTTAAATTTCTGCCTGGAATTTAGCATCGGTAATCCATTTTTCTGCTAGGCAGGCATTAGTTTCCTTTCAGACATGTAGATTTACCCTTCCATGTAATGAGGAACAAGCACAAAAGTAACAAGAACTGGATTCCATTTTTGCCTCGTACACGAAATTGATATAAATCTTCACTTGTTACGTCTACATATGTGCTGCAATATCACAATAGATCTTTAAATTTTACATTTTCTGACGGAAGATTGATATGTAAATTGATAAGGAGGAGGCGAAAAAAAAAAAAAACAAAAACCTCACCTACATCCCAATTCCCACCCTATCCATTACAAGCCCCATATGTTTTCAGTTAAATTCATCCAAAAAGTAATGTCTCTTCACTTGAACATTATTTATATTTTAGTCCAATCCAATTCCAACCCAAAATTCCCACCTTAAAACCTCCACACAAACTGGAGGAAATATAATGAGTGCATCATTATCATCGTCATCCTTGTATAGGTTGCCAATTCCACACCTTCATTTACAATATTGCCACAGCCCAACTTGTCCCCCACTTGTCAAAAACTACTCTTTTAATGTAAGCTCCAATCATCACAAAAAACCCATAAGCAGATTCACTCTCTCTTACCCTATGAAGCATTCTTTGATCAAAGCTTCATCATCAATGCCTTCATCAACTGAAACAGAGATAAAACCCTTCTCTGTTCTCTTTGTTTGCTTAGGTAACATTTGTAGAAGCCCTGCTGCTGAGGGTGTCTTTACACACATTGTCAAGCAGAGAAGTCTCGACTCCAAATTCAATATTGACTCTGCCGGCACCATCAATTACCATGAGGTAGATTGTATTTATATGTATTTGTCATGTTTATTTATACGTGAATTCTGTGGGAAAATTGAAAGAAAGGAAGGCCAAATAGCTCTTTTGGATTGTGTATAATGATAAAAGATCACGGCCTTATCAAGTAATACTGATAAAGATCATAATTTTATCAAGAAATAGAGATAAAGATCATAACTTTATCAAGTGATAATGTGAAGGATGCTTTGTGATCGATTTGTTTCTATTCCTTTTTTTTTTTTTTTTTTTAATTTTGTTAATTTTCTTGGCCAATAAAGGGTAATCCAGCGGACCCAAGAATGAGGGCCGCCTCTAAGAGGCGGGGAATTGAGATAACATCCATTTCGAGGCCAATTAGACCTTCTGATTTTAGGGATTTTGATATTATTCTTGCAATGGACAAGCAAAATAGAGGTAAAGGGAACACTTACAAAATGTTCATTGTTTATGATTTTGATGAATGTTCCGCTTTTTTTTATCATTTGCGGGCTCGTGTATATTAGTATACTTCACATACTTGTCGTGCAAAATTCATTGTTCAGGGCAATGGAAATTCTAAGGGATAACAAAGATTGAATTCTTAACTTTTCTATTGATGCTGCATTATAATTCAGGTCCAATGTTTGTTATATGCAATGCATTTTATACACTCTGCATGTTAATGTTGTGTATGCAGAGGATATACTGCAGGCTTTTAATAGGTGGAAGCTCAGAGAGAAACTACCTGATGATGCACACAAGAAGGTTAGCAAATATTTTACGAGTTTGCAACTGCAGTGTTATTTCTTTGTTTTTTTTACCACTCTTATGTTCATTTTGTTGTTGCAGGTTAAGTTAATGTGTTCTTACTGCAAGAAGCATGATGAAACTGAAGTTCCAGATCCTTACTATGGTGGACCACAGGGTTTTGAGAAGGTAATATACTAAAATTTCAAGTAAAAAATTGTGGAGACTTACATAGATAACTTTTTACCTGAACTTTGACATCCTTGGGATTATGTGAACGAGTCATACTTAGTGAAATCTATGCGATTAGGGTATCAGTATTCAAGTTGACAGGAAACGAGGGCGTCCTAATTTAGCAGCACTCGTTTGCGTAAATGAAACTTCAAAAGACTACAACATGTGCATTTGATTAGATTAGTTTGTTGCTCAAAATGATCTGAGATTTCATCAATCTAGGATTCTAGATAGCTTGAGCTTCTAAGGCTTCACTTGTCTTAATAATTTCACTCATGTCCTTCACAGTTTGAAATAAGGAGTCTCCTCCACTTCAGATATCGAATGTTCTAGTTGAGAATCCTAATATTTTTTCACAGACCTGAACACCTATTTTCTACACTCCCATCAAACACTAACCTATGATGTTGCCTTCATTTACACCAAAATTGCTTTCTATTGTGTGTGTGTATATATCCAATTTCAAACTTGTATAGCCTTGTTTTGATTTTGCATCAAAGACCTTGAGATAACTTGCTAATTGCTAATATCTGTGCTTAAATTATTTCAAGGAAGGAAAATAGTTAATTTAGTTAAATTGATATTTTGCCATATTTTTCATCACAGGTTTTGGATCTACTTGAAGATGCTTGCGAATCATTATTGGACAGCATTGTAGCAGAAAATAGTGGCAATCTAAGTGCATAATTCCTGGTTGATTGAATTCTTCCATAAAATATATACAGAGATTGCATGTTTTTCGCTGAGTAACGTGTTAATCATCATGTTCGATATCAATAATTGCAAAGATGAACCCTTTTCCATATTCTGTTCCACCTCTGATGTGGCTTGAATTATTAGTGACATAAGGATTGATATTGTTTTGGATGATAAAATCAATTGTATGGAAAGACAAGGGAACGTGTTTGCCCAAGTCAACCTGAATATCAAGTGTAAATAGTTTCCATGTTATCAATCAACGATCTGATATGGGGCTAGAACATTCAGATACTGCTACAGCGCTAGGTTCTTGTCTTATGTTTCTTACTTGTGCTGCATTTGATTTTCTTTAACCTGTCCACATTTAACAAGGGCTTGGACAATAGTTGATCGGACTTTCTTTCAACTTCTGTGGTCAAAATGTTCACAAGGGTGTTCCATTCGTATCCCAAATCAATTTTTTTTTTAGTTATAAATACGTATTTCTTTGTTTTTTTAGGATTTAAAAGAGAGAGTGGATTTTGGGAATTCTCATGAAGTTACAAGAGGAGATAAAAAAATAATAAATGCCCCATTGGATTGATGAGTGAGCCCCTTGTTTTGTTATTAGTCACAACTTTTTCTTATATAATTAGCATCCGTAACTTTAACTTTCCTAACTTTGAACTTTTATAATTGCTTCTTTCCACATAGCTGTTGATGATATCAACTATCAAGGAGCCACTCAATTAAAAAAAAAATAGAATTAAAATCTATCTATTAAATATATAATAATAGAGAAGTCTCAATTGAAATCAATTTTAAATCCAATTTGAACTCAATTACTTACTATGTTGTAATTGCACAATTTTTATCTCTCTTATTAAAGAATTTAGTACTCTTCATACATTATTCTATACATTAATTAAAAATGTGCATTTATTATTTATATTATTATTAATTTTTCTTTATTAATTTACTTTCTTTTCAGTAGTTTTATTTTTAACTTTAAATTTATTTTTACCATTCTATATAGGATATATATTTTAGCTACAATGTAAAAAATTATCGATTTTTTGATTAAAAATTGAAATGTATTTTTTAGTCACCTTTTTTTTTTTGTATTAAACCAAGATATATATGTGTGTGTGAGAGAAGATAAAAAAGATAGTCTTAAAATTGATTAAAATTAGTAAATTAAAAAAATTATTAGTGAAATGACTAATTGATTAATTATAAGTTACTTTAAAATTTAAAAGGAGTATAATGTATATATAGTAAATTGATTGATAGATCAATTTTACTTAAATTATATGAATTAATGATTTTTTTTGATTAAACAGGTATCCGGACCCCCGTTTTACGGTTGACCTGACTAGTCTTGTGCGGGCAGATGTTAATAGCCCTCCCCAGGAAGAGGTGGAGGAGACCGTGGATCGAACCCACGACCTCTACCACAGCTCGCAGCAGCTTTGCCGCTAAGCTAACTCCTTTTGGGTATATGAATTAATGATGAAGTTAATAATTTTTTAAAATATAATCCATTTTAACAATAAATTTGAAGTTTCAAAATTAGCAAATTATAGATGAAATACTTTTAATCATAAGTCATAAGTTAGTAGTCAAATATAAAATTATTATTCTAATAGTGTTTATTAATTTCTATATGTTTACAAGAAATAAATATATACCAATGTCTCTTCACATTTTTCATATACAATGAAAGTAGAATTCTAAGATTTTTTTTGATAATTGTTGTTATCCTGGGTATGAAGCCCCATTTGGAGCCCCGTCTAATCCCGATAGAGTGAGTTCCATTTGGAAGTACACTCTCCCCATGTGGTCATAAGGATCGAACTCTTGACCTTCAGGCGCAAAGCCTGAAAACTCAAGTGGTTTTTCCACTTGAACCACGCCCTGTTGGTAAAATTCTAAGATTTCAATTGAATAAATTAAGCATATTTTGAAACTAATTTTTATATATGGTTAATAATAGATAATCCTCTTTTTATTTTTTTAAATAAATAATTTATTTACTTTACACATCTAAATTAACTACATATATTTTTAATATTGACTTCATTTAATTAGCATCCTACTAACTAAATTATGGTATAGATATCTTAATTTTTAATTAATTAATTTATTTTAAAATTAAAAAATAGATGAAATTTTTGATTTATATTTCTTTTATTCCTAACTATTGATTTTATTGAAATATTATTTATAAATTAAATAATATCTTTGTTAAAGATATAATTAAAAAAATCTAATACTTATTCAATTTTTAATTTTATTATATTATTTTATATTATTTTCAACATTGTATACTATCTTATAAAAATAAATTGTTTTATAATATATTTGAAAAGGTAGATAATTATAAAACATATGAATATTGTAAAAATATTTAATTTATAAAAAATGAGAAATATTTAGATAATTAAAAATTTTAAAATTTTAAAATTACAATATTCAATTTTATATTTTACTATTTTAATTTTTGATTTTCATATATATATATGATATCTTTAATAAAAATGCTAAAATTTCTACAAATATTAAACAAGTATAAATAAAATTTAATTCATTTAAAAAATATAATAATTATAAAAAATATAAATAATCTATATATATTTCTTGATTTATATATAATATATTTTTCGATGATTACATAAAATTTTAAAATTTTTTTTAAAATTAAAATATTCCGTGCAAAGCGCCGGAATTCAACTAGTTATATAGAATATAGATTAAACAAAATTCCATCATCAAGCAAATCAATTATGTCGTTGAAATCAAGTCCAAATCGTCCAAGAACGGTTTGGGTCTAATTTTTGCTGTCGCCTAACCCACAAATTGAATAGCTCGGATTATTTTTTTTTTAATTTATATGTAATTTTAAATTAAATAAATATTCAGTCTCATTTTATAAAATGTTACAGGCTTGGTTCATCTTATAAAAATTATATACTTGGGTTTAGATGCACCTATGAGAAAATTCAATGTTCAAATCTATCCAAATCACTTGAGTTTAATCTTGAATCACAAATATATTTATACACACACACACTAGAATACAACCCTCGCGCTGGTTCAGGATGACATTATCATTTTTTTAGTTTTTAGAATGATTATAAAAGTACTTTTGAAAAAAATTAATAAATTAACATTTATCATGTGATTATTGAAAATTTATGATATAATTATTAAAAACTTGAAAGGGATTTTTTTTCGGGTAATTAGGTCTTATATAATATTTATGACTGAAGTATTATTAGTTTAATGACTAAAGTTATTTTAAAAAAAAATACATTTACTTTATTCTCAATAAAAATAAAAAAAATACATATTAACTATATTTATATTAAAAATAAAATGACTAAATTGATGTCATATATCATTTTAAAATATAATTTTATGACCCAAATATATATTAGCACGCACTATATATCACAAACACCTACTGTTAGGGCAAGTCCAACAGTTTTTTTTTTATTTCACTCATCAAATTATTATAAACAATACAATATTTATCTCGAAATTTGTGCATATTCTACTTTTTACTCACTATTCAAATAAATAACTCATTTATTCATCTAGAAAAATGTGAATTTTTAGAGGAATGAATAGTTACTCAATGGATTTGTAAACCTACATCCAATTTTCCTCAAAAATAAAGATCAAGCACAATTTTCAAGATACAATTTCAAAAAAAACTACTATTCTACTCTCACAAATTTAAGAGCATCTGTTAGGAGGCTCTTGGACTTGCTCTTACATATATCCTATATGTAGGATTTAGGTAATCATATGCAATTGACTATATTCTACGGTTACTTTAGTTTTTACAAAGTAACTTAACTTGATCATCTCATCATCATTTGATGAGATCATAATATTTTGTTCTAATGATGATGAGTTGATTAAGTAAGATTACTTTGTAAAAAAGTAAAGTAATCTTAGAATTTTCCTAAAATGTGCAGTTCTAAACACATATTTTAAACAAAAAGTACTTACCAATTCATTATTATATTGTCAATACATAACAAAAAGCCCAAGAGAGAAGCCTACATTTGAATGGAGAAATTGCTTCTCTTGGACTCAAATGTCCATCGACTCTTTTGTGTTCATATACATTGATCCAACCCATCTCTCACATATTATGCCTAAACGCACAAACCTAACACGTCCCCTGCACTAAACGATGCCGTTCCATAAGAAGACCAACAGTCTTCTCACTTACCCACCCCATTCACTTCCTTTCTATAATTACATGCAATCAAAGATAGCTAACTAATAACGCAAGGCGTCAAGTAAGTGCATCAAGAAAATGACAGATGCAGCCAACCCACCAACGTTCTTAAAAATATGAAGAAAGTGGAAAACCCTCGCAACTAATATGATTGGAAAAACGAAGAAGGATGAGGATTTGTTGGGTAATAATATTGCAATGGAGAAAGTACATCAGTCTCTAATTGCATGTAGAGATCATCGAAGTTCTCCATAAGAACCAAGGACAAAGAAGATAACCCTAAAAAGATACGTCTCTTTTCTTTTCTCTAATTTTTTGAGAAAACAGTATATCAATCTAGATCTAAAATTAAGTAAATCAAATTAATTTTCTCTCCATGCCCATCTGCAGGTGAAACGACAATCAGGAAACTACAGGGGAGGCTACATGCAAACTAAATGGGAATCTGTTCAAGGATTGAAGTGCTTACATTTGAATTTCGTTTTGTTTTTTTTTCCTTATTTTTTCTTCTGCTGATTTCTTGCTTCTCTTGGGGATGATTGGTTGATTCTCAACCTATTTAATTACGAGATGTAATTTTGTCGAGTTATTTTAATCACAAACACGCTTTTCTCAACATGCATTGCCTGCATCCTTAATGCTTTGACAAATAATCACTTTAAAGTCTTGTTCTTTTCACTTTTCTTTTTCAGTTCCATGAATGAAAAGCTTCTTCTAAACATGGATTATATCTACCTTTCT
>CANYLF010321309.1:0-10086 GCA_948193215.1 Bocquillonia castaneifolia
AACCAAAAAAAAAAAAAAAAAAAAAAAAAACCCTTAAAATTTCACCGGAGTCTCGCCGGTAGTTTAACCGTTTCTTGCCCTAACGGGTCGGTCTCAAGATTTATGTCCATGCAACCATATATTTCTTTCAAAAGGTAACTAAGTTTTTTTTTTTTTATCTCTATTCTTGGTCTTAAAAAATACTATTTATTTTCTTAATTTATTATTGAAGCTATTTATTTTGTTTTAACTCCATTAAATTTTAATACTCTTTTCAGTTCATGGGTTTTCTTGGAACATGTTCGTAGCTTTATATATTATACCATATTACATTTATTATATAAAATAATACAATATTTTTTCGTATTTTTTTCTCATGTTTTTCCATTTCTTTTTGTAAGTTTTTGTTCTTGAAAAGCGAAAACTATATTAAAGATTGTGTAGTTTGCGTAGAAGTAATTGGATCTGTAACTAGGAAACTTTGGTTATGATATTTTATGAAGTATCACATATACGAACTAGGGTTAACAGTACTACTACTTGTTGACGTGAAGTATAATTAAGGTAATACATATATATATATAAATATATAGAGGTTAGAAAAGAGAGTTATCGTCTTGTGGGGTATTACTATTACTTGTCACGCTTCTTTTTTGGTTAGGCTGATGGTCAAGTTGGTTTATGTTTGTCGATACTGAAGAACAGTAGAAGATTTTTATAGTTTGCACTGTTTTGCTTGTTTTTGTGATGAAAACTCTAAGCTGTTGAGACTTTAATTTGATATACGAGTTGATTTCAGAGTTAAGGCAAGCTCTTTCTTTCTCTCCCCATCTCTCTCGTTATCGGTTTTGAAGTTATGGTTCAAGTAGATTTTCTTTTGCTTCTTGTATGTATACATATGTATATATTTATCTTTTAGCTCTGAGAGAGACTGTGTCATCTTCTCTTACTGTTATCTCACATGAATGTTTGTTCTTTATGTTATCTACATTACTATCTCTTTGTGATGTTAGAATGATGTTTTTATTCTAGGGTACTATGTTGAGCAGTACAGTATTTGATTCTTTACTTGTATGAATTTTTTTTTTTTGCAGGAAATGAGAAGAATGACATGACTAGGTTGATGGGTAGTGATCAGATGAGAGATGGATGATGGTTTCTGCTGTTGGAAGATTGTTTTTTGTTATTATTATTCTTATTCTTATTATTATTATTTATTTTCTGAAATTTCAAAGGATCTGGTTAAAATAGTTGAAGCCAAAGAGTAGATGGACACTAGTAGTTTCAGGTCTGAATCTCATGTAGCACAACAAAGCAGAAGAGATAAGTTGAGAATTCAATCGAGTTCTTCAGTTCAGCATTTAGATGACTTCCCTCCGAATAATTTGGAACACCTGTCTGTCCATTCTGGGTTAAACCCAGATCTTGTTCAGGTTCGAAATGTCCGAAATGGAAGCAATCTTCTTTATGATCCTATGTCTACTGTTTTTCCCTCTGCAGAAATGCTCAATTTTGCAGCTAGTTCGAGTGTTTTACCTGCTCATCACAGAGATCACCTCCATCATCATCATCAAACAATGGGTATTGGTCAAGAACTAGGTTCAGTACAGCATTCAAATAGGCATTTAACTGGGGACACTTCATTCACTAATATGTCTCAGTCTCACCCAATGTCTTCCAACTTTAATGCTTCACCTAAAGTTAGTAATAATGACCCACAAGGATGTAGCAGCCACTGGAGAAATATTGATTCACATCAAAGTTATGACTGGATGGTGAATTATAATGCAAGTGGATCATCTTCGTCATCAGTAGGTAGGGAAAGCAATCAGAAACCTGTGTTTGTTGGGGATGTCTTGTCAAATAATGCAAGGGTAAGCAATATTTCTACATCCACATTATATGTGAAGACAAGTTACAGTGGATTTCAAGATGTTCATCAATCTTGTTTACCCAATCCGCCTTCTGATCAAGATAGTCAAAAGCAATTTAGGGAGATGCAAATATCTACTTCTCAAATTCATCCTTCGCTTTATCAGAACACAATCCAAGATGTTGTTACTGCTCCTGCATATGGTAATCAGTCAGCTGCTACTGCTTTGTATTTTGATAATGCCAATGCTTGGATGAATAGGCCAGTTGGGAATTGCCATCAATGGAGTAGTGAATTGGGTCTTATTACAAGAAAGAGTGATGAAGAATTGAGGAGTATTGCTAGTGATCATAATACTCAGGGTCTATCTCTGTCTCTTTCTTCGAATCCGCCGACTAGAGGGAATGCTACTCAGATTGAAGAGGGATATGAATCTGGATACTTGCAATCAAAGTCTGGCATTTTCAAAGAACCTCATCAAGATTCTAAATTCATCAAGCCAAATTATTCTCCTTCAAATTCAAGGCCAGCAATTATCAGTAAAACTAGTGGAAAGTTTCTTGATGAAATGGTGGGGACATCTAATTATACTCTTCGAAATGCCGGTCCTCTTGGTCCTTTTACTGGATATGCAACTATTCTAAAATGCTCAAGATTCTTGAAACCAGCTCAAGAGCTTTTAGATGAGTTTTGTGATGCAACAGGCTTAAAATTCATGAGAACTGGTGAGGGGAGTGGTAGGACATCTGCTGAACTTGACTCTTTAGCTTCAGTTGATGATGTTGTTATTAATGCAGCTGATGCAGAGGCTGCAGGTTTTAAGGACAATCATAATTCCGGCGTCTCGTCGTCCACATTCTTTAGCTCAAATGAAATAAGTGGTGATGCTGGTGTTGCAAGCAGTTCTTGCGAATCTTACCGGCCGGAGTATCAGCAAAGGAAGGTGAAACTACTGTATTTGCAAGAAGAGGTTGGTTATAGTACTTATTTTCCATGGGATGATGATCGTCTCTTCTTTTTTGCCACTAATTGATGATAATTCCATCCTTTTTGTTTAACCCTTTTGCTTTTGAGGTTAAAGAAAGATTATAGAATTGACAAGGAAACTTATATGCTTATTAGTTGGAACCTCTCTGCCAACTTTATTGAGAACTACTTCTTTATTGGTTGAGTATCAGTAGCTAGTTAATACAAAAAAATAATTTACTTGGTATTGCATTCATTCCATGCCATGGACAGATATGTTTTAGGTGTGTGATATTGTGTGCTGTATAAATTAGTGTTGTCATCTCTTAAAGCAGAAACCAATCTATGTATATGCTGAATTAGTATGAACTACAAAGAAAGCTGTGTTATTCTCCTTCCTTCTGATATCTTGATAAACTGTACAATATATATATATATATATATATATTCAAAGTGCTTACATAAAAGAAATTTAATGCTGTAATTGACGTCCCAATCTTTTGTAAGTAAAATAAAACAGCTTGTAGACATAAAAATGTAGCCAAAACATGTAATTTTTTTTGACTGGAAATAGAGGTGAGGAACAGTCTTAAGTGACAAAGTAAGCGGTGGACGACTGAATAATAGAATGCCAATGTCTTGGCTTACACATTATTATAAATTTATAAGCACTAGTTAGATTTTGAAAAACAAAAGATGATGAAAAGGAAGAGGTTTAGTCCGATAACTTTTGGTATTAGATTATCCAAGAAAGTAAATTAAATTCAAATATTTTGCTATTCTTATGGTGAATTTGATCAAGTTCTTGTGTCGTTTTGTTTATGTACAAGTTTTCATACTCTAGTACTAGATTTAATATTACATTTGAAGTATGGCAGGCCAAAATTCTTGTAGGCATATTCATCAATTACAGGTGTCATACTTGGGTCTACTATTACCAAATTTTTTAAACTCACATTTCACTTTAGGCTTTTGATTAAAATTTCCTCTCTACTTTTCCAATTAGGTCTTAGCCTAGGATTACCGGCATTAAATCATTTTCTGCTGTGGTTAGTGTGTTATGTTTATAAGTTTGATCAATCCCACGTAGTTAAATTATTTGAAAGTTAAAACTGGGACAACCAGGAGGTGGGCCTAAGTAATTATTAATGAAAGGGAATTTTTCCATTCATTGTAGTTTTCACTTATAGCTGCTTTTTGTGTGATTAATTAAAATTTCGGAAATGCATGATCTTGATTATTAATGTGACCTCATTTTTTGAACATTATGTGTTCGTTCGGGCTTTTCCTATAAAGATCTAGGGCTCACGAATGTAGATGAAACAAATTGAAGTGCTTGTTATTTTTGTAAGAAGAAATGTGTTTTAAGGCAACCTTTCTATTCCTCAATGGATGTATATGTGAATCAGTTTAGAATCCTTGAAACATATCACTTCAGTATTCCATGATTTACCATGCCTTTGGTAATATGCACTATCTATAGTGTACTGCCATTTTCCTCAATTTTATTTTATGTTGTTTAGTAACCATATTACTAAATGCTATTAGCATAATAATGTTCTCGCAGCCAGAATCCTTTGATTCTTTTGGCTGAATTTCAATTTCTGCATATATTTTGTTTGCAGGCAGAAACATCATTTTGCTCTTTTTTAGTTAAATTTGTCTATTATCATTTTAGTGATAATTCTTTTTCTCTGCCTTGTTTGTTGTCTATTTATACACTTGGCTATTTACGGTTTTTAAGCCCAAAAGGTACCTAAACTTTATCATATATTTCATATTGGTACCCGAACTTTAATTCGTATCATTTTAGTACCTAAATTTTTATTTTTGTTTCATGCCAAGGTACCAATTTAATTTCTGATGAAAATTAGTTAACATAACAATAGACAATTGGTATATTATTCTTACCCCTCCATACCTTTAATATGTTGATTTTAACTTCAAAATCCTATTTAAAAGTGGTATTAGTCATCCCGAAGTTTTCAAGTTGGATATGTTCTAAACCTCTTAAAATATGCATCAACTATAAATTTTGTGTTACCATGCCTAAATTAATGCTCCATAGTATAAGTATATGAAATATTATACCAATTGTTAGATGTTATGTCAGTTAATTTTAATCAGAAATTGAGGTGGTACCTTGATGTGAAATAAAAATAGGTGTTTATGTACCAAAATGATATGGATTAAAGTTCAGGTATCAAACTGAAATATATGGTGAAGTTCTGGTGCCATTTAGGCTTAAAACCCACCATTTACAGCATTTAAATTATGTTTAGGTTTCATATGATGCATGGAATTCTAACGGTGAATATGCATTCTATCATTTCAATTGTGACACTAGCATAGCATTACTATTTTTATAGAGTTAATATTGGAAGTACAGTGTTTTATCCTAAGCTGATGAAGGTGCTGGTACTGAATTGATACTAAAAGTGCTTGAATATGAGTGTACTGTGGGTTATATATGCTTGCATAACTAGAATAGAAGAAAGATGATTTTAGATTCAAGCAATGCATTCACTGATGTTGCCTTGTCCTGAACTTTTTTAGATGTTAAGGCGACTCTTTTACTTGTAAAATGTTCAATGGTATCAATGTTCTTGTAACTTTTTACTTGGTGTTTTGAGGTCCCACGGTATTTTTGAGGTTAAAAACTCTGTATTTTTCATAAGATGATTGATACTGTTGTTGATAAAGTTACATGAATCCTGCTTTGTGAATTGCTGCAATGATGATTTTGTTAAGAGGATAATTTGAGGGAACAAAGACCAGGAATTTCTTGGCCCACTTTGTCACTTGCATTGGCTAAAAATGGACTTAATTCCATGCAAATTTATCACATACAGAGGCACACGTAGTGAGGCCCCCCTTTTCTGTTCTCCCCTTTGTAGAAAGTCTTGTAGATGACAGGAATTAACAGTATACACCACTTCTTTTCGAAATCACTTTATGCAAGCTCAGGAAACAAAAAAAGTTGATATGAAATAATGACATGATTATTGCTGTGAAAGGAACAGGCTTTCTTTGATCGATATCAACTCTACTTGCCTAATTTGTATTTTTGGCATTTTTTTCTGATTTGCTAAATTCGGTTGTTGCCACAGTGAAATCTCTGTTATCCCACTAGACTTCAAATAAAGATGTTTATATTATGTCCCGTTATCATTACTAGAAACCATATCATTACTAGAAACCATCTCACATTAGTAATAAATCTTGCTCATGATAGTCTAAGCTTGTGGGTTCATCAAGAATTATTACTTTGGTGCCCTTATGATTTTTAAGATTATTTTTGGATCAATTTTTTTACGAACGTATTTACTGAGTCGATCGTACTATTTTATTGAAAGGTATGCAGAAGGTACAAACAATATCACCAGCAAATGCAGATGGTGGCTTCCTCATTTGATGCAGTTGCCGGTCTAAGTGCTGCTACACCATATGTTTCTTTGGCTCTGAAGACAGTATCGAGGAATTTCAGGTGCCTAAAACTCGCAATTTCGGATCAGCTCAAGCATGTAAAAAGGACTCTAGGAGAAGATTTATTGTCCCCCACTACTGGTGGCAGTAGTAAAGGAGAAACGAGCACCTCAAGGATGAGATACATGGATCAAAGCTTTCATAGGCATAAGTCTGCTGGGGCTAAGGTGGGCGTCTTTGAACCCCAACAACATGTCTGGAGGCCCCAAAGAGGCCTACCAGAACGTTCAGTTGCTATTCTTAGAGCTTGGCTTTTTGAGCATTTTCTTCATCCGTGAGTCCCACTATCCTTCATTTTTCCTTTCACATATATGTAGCTGAGCTTGTTATTCAATGCATCAACATTTCCTCCTGTGTAGGTACCCCACGGACACCGATAAACACATGCTGGCCACTCAAACAGGACTCTCTCGAAACCAGGTAATTCATTTGCTGGTTATTTTCTTTAATAATTTTGTCCATTAATGTGCTTGATTATCTGATTTAATTGAACTATAGCTTAATCTGAGATGCTTTGACCGTTCTAGTACTGGTAGGGCATATCATGTCCAATATATTATTTCATGTCTCTGCATTTCTGGCCCCTCTATCATTGACCATAATAAATTTTTCTTTCCTTTTATTTTAAGTCGCATGTAATGTTTCATTATAACAACATGACTACGACCCAAAAAAATGTGTATAGAAAGCTCTACTTGCATGCTAACTAAGTGCTTGCTCGAAGGATTCGGGAGTGATATAAAGCTGCTAGAGAAATTAATTGAGTTGATTTTCTATAATGGTTTTAACAAGTTATTAATGTAGGTCTCGAATTGGTTTATAAATGCACGGGTGCGTGTATGGAAACCTATGGTTGAAGAAATACATATGCTTGAAACAAAAGCTTTGGCAGAAACTAATCGAAGTGCTCTGAACAATGATGGAAGATCTGAGGGTACTAGTCAGCAAATTCATGAGCAAGCCTCGAATAATCTTGGTGCCGGCTCTATGATTAATAAGCAGCAGCAGCGAGAGAGCTCTGGATCAGGGTCATCAGGAGGCAGCGGAGAACAGCAGTTGGATGTGGTGCAGTGGAATCAAGACAAGAGGTCAAAACTGGAGTTTCAAGTTCCGACTAGCATGGATCGATCGATGATGAACTTTCTGCCTTACCAAGGAAGAAGTGGCATTGACATAGGGGCTGCTGGTCTTGGAGCTGTTTCACTTACACTTGGTCTTAGGCATGGCATAGAAAATGTGCAACCACAACATCCACAGTTGCAGCAACATGAAGATCAACTTAGGCGGCAATTCGGAGGTCAGATAATCCATGATTTTGTGGGCTGATTTATATGTTATACCTATTATCTTTTGAAAGGGAAAATAGGAATAGTGAATAATGAGGATGGAGAAACGGCCAAAAAAGCTTGATTTTACCAATGTGTATCTTGCATTGGCCATGAGAGATCGATCTTTATTTCGATACTTGGACTACTGTACTGTCTTCAAGCTTCAATTTGTTGTGTGTATATATATATTTACTAATGAATGGTAGGCAGATTTTTCTCCCTTGAACAAGGGTTGAACTTCATAACAAAATGCAAATCTCGCAAGTAATTCAAAGGACAGATTTCCTTTTGCCCCTATTTTCAAGTGTTTAATTATAAAAGCCTCCATTTTCTAAAATATGAAAGGCTTTTGGTTATGTACCAAATTATGAGATACAACCAGAATCAGTGTAAAACTTTATTTGTTCAAATTCAATACAACATCCAAATTTCATGGCTGATTTGATCTTATGAAATCCATGTGGTTTGTGGTGCTGGTTGTATGCCTTGAGGGATAAATTATCAGTGTGTTCATTGTTTATACAAGTCCTCCTCATTAAGGCCATATGATTATAATCTTTTTTTCATTTGAACCGAGGTTTAACATCAATTCTTTGTGATTGTGTACGCAATCCCAATGCTGTCAAAGTTTTGAATCACAATGTCTGCCTAGCTAGCCCTTACTGGCTTGCTTAGTGGGGGAAGGAAATCTACAATGGAATAAAAAATAAAGTAGTCTAAAAACAAAGTAATTCTAGAATTTCTCAAAAATCAATCTCCCATTTAGTTTGGGTATATGTCATTTGAGTCTCAAATTCTCGGGCCAAGAAAATCTATATGAAATTTAGTGCTTTTACATGCATTCACATGTATATATGGCTGATAGGTTGGGCTGCAAAACTATTTCAACAATTCTACTTGGATTTAAATTTGGATCGTTTTCTTTTTTTTTTTTAATCTTTGCTCAAATTCGTTTACTAATGTAATGAATAAAACTTAGGGTGTGTTTGGTATAAATGAATTTTACAAAATTTATGAAATTTATTTGTAATTTTAAACTTTTTGTGTTTGGTTTAAATTGAAATTCATCTGAAATATCTAATTTTTAAATATCAAGTATGTCAAATCCCATCAAATTTGATGGAATTTACAAAGAACATTGAACTAAAGGGGTGATATTTTTATTATGATTAAAATACCGTTAAATTTCATACTTTTAGTTTTTCATGGAATCATTTCCAAATGAAGTTTATTTACAAATGAATTCTATCTTCTTGTCGGAATTGAACCAAACAAATCCTTAGTATTATTTTTGACTTGGTTAGGAATTCGATTCAAATTTGAAAAAAAATAAATATTTAATATGGTTATGAGTTTTTAGACTTGTTAAAATTATATATAAAATAATTCATTTTTATTTTTATATTGTTTCACATTTTCTTAAAAAAATATCAATTGATATTTGATATGAATTAAATTAAAAGAAAGCGATAAAATATTCTAAATCAAATTAATAATTTAAGTTTATAAATGTTTCTTTTAAGTTATCAAATTCTTATATTACGTTGGGTTGTAAGATTGTCTTTAAACCAAATGAGTAGTTATAGAATTTTAATTCTAATTATTTATTTAGTTTGTTATTAGCGGAATTTCTTTATTCTTTTCTAGTATTTTTAGATAAGTTCATATTATTTATGATTATGGATTTTTCTTAATTAGTTCAATGTTAATAAATTTTTTAATTATCAATTAGAAAAAATTGATTTTTTTATGTTATTAATTATCATCTATTTTAATAAAAATTTGTAAAACAATAATAGATAAATATTTTTAACTTAAATAATAAACGAACGAAATGAGTTGAGGTTGAACATAAAAGGAAAAAAAAAATGAATCAACAACATAAAATAGTCGAGCTAAACTTGACAAGTTATCAACTCGATTCGTTTTCACTTACATATAAGTTCAAAAATATCTCTTATATCACTAAAAATATTAATGCAACATTGGAATATATTATTTAATCACAACTTTTAACGAATTTTCCAATGTTAGTCACGTTTTTAATTTTGTTATTTTGATCCAACAATTTTTTTTTTCTTTTGTTTCAAGTTAGTCAATTTAAAAATGATGTGATATATGCCATTATAACATGTTATTTATCACCGATGATGTGTTACATCCTCCGTTCATTGTCACTTGTCACTTTTTCACTGTAAAAAAAAAAAATACTCTTTTTTACTTGCCTTTTTATCTTTTTCAAAGCATCATTCGACCACTTATTTCACTTTTACATTTGTAATAGATATGGAAGAGAATATTTTATGGTGCAGTAATTAAGTATTTGATAATAATTTAAAATGCGTACATTATATTTTGAATGAGTGAAATATCACTTGAAATACCCATATTAAATATTTGATTAGTAAAATATATTACACTTAAAAATAAATAGATACAATAATTTATCTTAAA
>CANYLF010321365.1:0-13531 GCA_948193215.1 Bocquillonia castaneifolia
TGATAGTTAACATGTTGCCTTGGACCATGCATTGCAGCTTACAATTTCCAGGTTGATGTCCAGTCTTGTGGAATAAAAAAATATCATACACAACTGCTAGGAATATATTGCATGTTGGATAGACATTTATTTTTCAAAATTCACATAGGCAAGTATTACTTCAGCCCTAGAATCAGTTTCAAAAGCAAAAAGGGGGCACTCGTTTGTAAATTGTATTGCTAGGTCATATTTTATCAATATAAAGATTGATGTTTATAGATATAAACAATTTATTTTTTTGATAATCCTAAGTTCAGCTTCCACTATTATATTTCAAATAATTGTATATAATACTATTATTATTATTATTATTAACATCGATCTTTCAAAACAATTCAAATATTTAATAATTATGTTTATATTCAAAGAACATGAATGCATTTGTATCTTTTCAAATTTCAACCGACAGCAAAGCCAATTATTATTTTTTCAGTAACAAAAAAATTGTTGGTCGGCTCGTCGAATTTCGTTAATAAATTGTCTAAAATATTTATAATTTATGTGGCAAGCAAAACTGCAACTAAGAATAGGACAAACATATTGACAGACACTCCTTTATTATATATAGTAAGTAGTCAACTTGCGGTAATAAAATCCAAAAGGATACACACCCACTTTAATTAGTCAACATGTACATAGATTAGTATCATGCTTTGATGATATTAGAATAAAAGTCAAATTAAAATGCCACTTTGTTCTAATTTAATTTGCCTTATTTTTTTTATATAGCGTGTGAAACACTGAAAAAATATATCAAACTTGGAATTAATTATTTAGTGATTTTGATAGAAACTAACCACAATCGCTTCATTTCATTTTCATACAAAATAATCATATTAATAATAATAATAATAATAAAACAAATTATACAAGTCAAACCAGAATAGTATTGAAGCAAATCCTTTGCATATATAAAGTTAAACACTCTTTTCTATAAATAATCATAACTTTCTCTATACGTTTGTCCCTTAAAATTCCCTTTCTATAATGTGCTTATTTTCTTAGTTAGGCCTATATATGAATAAGTGTATGAATCAGTCAATTCATCAATTGCAACAGTAAAAATTCTATTCAGACTTTGCTTTTATTAATAGACAATTCATTGAGTTACCACCATTCAGATGGAAGCTAAACCACTAGAGCCACCTTCTGCTATGGTGTTTCTGCAACTAAGATTTTTAATTCTTTATGTTCCAAGTCAACAATATCATATTTCATAAGGTAAGATTCTCTTTTATATATATTTATATTTTTGCTGGTTTTGTTACTCTTAAAATCCTCTAATTAATGTGTCCATTAATGAGTCATGATTAGCCTAATCACCTATTTCTTTTATAGATCTTTCCTATTCTTTTTTTTTTAATCTTCTTTTGATTTGAATGATTACTTTCTTGATTTTGGTATATATTGCTAATTTCATGTCTTGTGCATATCAGCATGATCAAACACCAATTCAGGTTGCCTTGCAAGCTGCTTTTGAAGCCATAAGAAATCTCTTTTGTTTTTTGTTTTTTTTGGACCTTGGAAGAAATCAAATGGCAACAGAGAAAACAGATGTGCATGAAATATTGCAGCCTTTGATTCCTTCAGAAATTGCTAATTCCATCCCTAAATGGACTGATCAGATCACTTTTAGAGGATTACTGGTGAGTGCTCTATTAGGAACTGTGTTCTGCATTTTAGTACTTAGACTTAGTCTAGCAACTGGGATTGTTCCTGCTATGAATATATCTGCAGCATTGCTTGCTTTTTTCATTGTCAAGCTGTGGACGAATTCGGTTTTGAAATTCGGTTTCTCAAGCACCCCCTTTACTAGACAAGAGAATACTATAATCCAGACTTGTATTGTTGCTTGCTGTAATCTTGCTGTTAGTGGTGGATTTGGTACATATTTGCTAGCAATGGATGAGAAAATATATCAACTTATCGGCATTGATTGCCCTGGAAATCGAGCACAGGATGTTAAGATTCCAGGGTTAGGATGGATGATTAGTTTTCTCTCTGTTGTAAGTTTTCTGGGGATTTTTAGTCTTGTTGCTCTACGAAATTTCATGATAATAGATTATAAACTTACCTATCCTAGTGGAACTGCAACAGCAGTTCTGATCAATAGCTTTCATACAAATACAGGAGCAGAACTTGCAGAGAAACAAGTGAGTTATTTGGGAAAATTTTTTAGCTTGAGTTTCTTTTGGAGTTGCTTTAAATGGTTGTTTAGTGGAGTAGATGGTTCTTGTGGATTTGATCATTTTCCAAGCCTTGGATTTACACTTTACAAATACTCCTTCTATTTTGATTTCAATCCTAGCTTTGTTGGATGTGGCCTTATATGTCCTCACCAAGTGACCTGCTCTATTCTTCTTGGAGCAATCATATTTCAGGGATTTCTATTACCATTCATCTCGAAACAATCCGATCACCATCATAGTAGTGATCTTAAAGGTCTTGGCGGATATAAGATTCTCATGTCGATTTCGCTCATTCTTGCTGATGGCCTCTACAATTTGATCAAGCTTGTAGCAATAACTCTGAAGAAAATGCACAACAGCAGTACACAGTACAACAACCTTCCAGTCTGCGAAAATCGAAATTCGCAATCACTCATTGAGGAGAATCTGAGAAATTACATTTTCCTGAAAGACAAAATTTCATCTTGGTATGCAGTTTTTGGGTTCACAGTAGTGACTATACTTTCAGCAGTTATAATACCAGTAATATTTCCACAGCTTAAGTGGCAAGCAGTACTCATTTCTTGTGCTATTGCACCAGTTCTTGGCTTCTGCAACTCATATGGCACTGGGCTTACAGACATGAGCATGCTGACTACCTATGGAAAGATGGGCATTTTTGTTATCGCTGCGATAGTCGGAGGAAATGGTGGTGTGATGGCTGGATTAGCAGCCTGTGGTGTGATTTCCTCGAGCGTTTCGACTGCGTCTGATTTAATGCAAGATTTCAGGACAGGTTACCTTACTTTAACTTCTCCGAAGGCTATGTTTGTTAGCCAGTTAGCAGGAACAGCAATGGGGTGTATAATTGCACCACTAACATTTTGGTTGTTTTGGACTGCATTTGATGTTGGATCACCTGATGGACCATTTCCAGCTCCATATGCAATTATGCATAGGCAAATGGCAATTCTTGGAAGTTCAGGATTTTCTGAGTTGCCAAAATATTGTTTAGTTATATTTTGGAGTTTTTTGATCTTTGGTTTGGTTATGAACATTTTGAGGGATAACACTTCAAAAATTTCAAGGTATGTTCCTATTCCAATGGCAATGGCAATTCCAATTTTTGTGGGAGGGAACTTTGCCATTGACATGTTTGTAGGAGCAGTAATATCATTTGTTTGGGAGAAAAGGGATAAGAAGGATGCAGAGGATTATGTAGGTGCAGTTGCTTCAGGTTTAATTAGTGGTGATGGACTCTGGACTATACCATCTGCTATTCTCTCAATTTCAAGAATCAATCCACCTATTTGCATCTACTTTAGGCCTTCTTTAAGTAAATAGATGAGGAAATAAATAAATGATAGAAAAGACTCCTGATCATCAAGAAATAAATGATATAGAAAAAAATAAGCAGTGTGAAATTAGTTTGGAAAGAAGTGAATCTAAAACAAATTTCTAGTTCCGTTATATTGCATCTGAACAACATTTTACCACTTCTCATCCCTATAAATGTTGGAAGGCCGCACTCACTTGGTTAACAAATGTTTTGATATTTGTACATAAAAACTTGGCCAAGTCCAGAAATTAATTCTCAATGTTCTGTGGCATTATTGTCATTATTTACTTGTTTATTTTATTAAAGAGTGGAAATTTGAATTTAAAATCTTAATTAATTACAATGATTTAAATTATACATATTTGTATAAATAAATATTTGAATTGATTATCATGTTTTTAGTATCAAACTATGCTTATTCAATTTTTTTATTAAGACTATCATAAGAATAAAATAATAGCATACCGTTCTATTTTTTAAAACAGAATCAAGCAAACATTAAAATTATAATAAGCAACTCTTGTTTATCGAGCAATGGTTTCATGACCTTGGACTATAATAATGAGTTCCATATAAATTTTTGCCATAATTAATACTTTTAATGAATCTTTTTTTTTTTGAGGGAATTAGTGAATATTTTTTTTTGAGGGAATTAGTGAACCTTTTTTTGTTTAATAAAGTTTTTTGAAATTATAGTTTAATTTAAAAAAATTAGAACAAAATATTTTTATCTCTACTCTTAAAATTTAATCTTGTCCCCTCAAAAAAAAAATTCATTAAAACAATTTTCACCCTGATTAAAATAAAGTTAAGACCATTTATAAACAAAAATATTTTTTTTGAACAAAAAAAATAAAATTTATTTTCTGTTTTTATAATTTAAGTCTAGTTGTTAACCATAATTTTTTTTTTAAAAAAAAAACTTCTGATTTGAGCGTTTGACCTGTCAAACTATCATACATTGAACAAAACAACAGTCTGACATTTTCTCAAACACCTTGTGAACAAAACAACCATAAACATTGACAGCAAAAAGAAAACACAGAGTTTCAATGGCGACCCATTTTGCAGCCACCCTTTTTCTCCTCCCTATAGGGCTGAGACGCCTGTACTGCTCAGCCTCTCATTTCCTAAAGAACCCATCTGTTTTCAGATCCAAAAGTTGGTATCTCTCTGATCCAAAATGGAAAAACCTTGACCTGTATATCCTTTCTATAGCCCTTCCCATTGCTTCTTTCTCTGAAATCTTTCTTTTTTTGTCAATTAGTGGCCACCCAACGTATCGTTTCTCATTCTTGCAACAATCTCTGGTTCTTTTCCTTTACTGGGTATTAACAATTTTGTTTCTTTTGCATGATAGGATTGACCCTTTACTCGTTAATGATAATTTCTTATTTGCTTGTACTGGGATTGTTTTCTTTTTGGAGTTTTTAGTTACGGGGAAGGGGATTTCAGGTCCTGTTAGTGACGTGTTTTATGGGCTTTGTGGTGATTTGACTATCATTTGTGGCTTTTGTTGCTTGTGTTTGGCTATCAAGCCTAGTGCTTTTTTTGTGGAGTTTTGTTTGTGTTTTGGGTTGGTTCTTAAAGGGTCCTGGTTTTTGCAAACTGGGTTGTGTTTGTTTACTGACTTTTTTGCTTTTAAAGGGTGTCGTAAGGTAATGGTTTTGGTAGATAGTATAAATGCTGAATTCAAGTGTGATCTTGAAGAGGATGGATTGAGAGGTGTAGCTTTGGTTAATTTGTTGTTTATTGGACATGCAATCGGGGTCTTGCTTGTTAGCTTGGGGATGTTTGCCTTGTTGTCAAGTAGTAGGATTATAAGGCATGGTGAGACAAGCGGTCCATTGCTGGCTGAGCTTGAATCCGACAGTACTTTGATGCGTTCACTTCCTGAATTTGAGCTGGAATGAGGTTTATGGATTTTTTTTTGTCTTTTGTTAATTAATCTTGTATTTATGATACACAATTTTGTTCAAATCAAATTTAACTATTTCTTTATCATCAAAGTTAACTATTTGCAGTTTATCTTTGTACATATTTGCTTATCACTTGATCACTAATTAACTCTCATCCACTTATGTTTATGGCGAAGTTTTCAAAATTTTGTATGAGATTAGTGAACAATGCTGGCAACTTTGCCAGTGGCCAAATATTTGATCAAGTATGTGATGCAAATGCTATAATGAAGTTTGGTGCAATCAATTTATGTCTCATGCAAAATGCTCATATCTATTTATCTGCTTGCCACCAAATGGAATTTTTATGATTCCAATGGAACTGTTATTATTCAATCTCTTTGTTCAGTTGTAAGAGAATCACAATTGTTTCTGAAGCTAAACTTCCTTTCTTTTGCCCTCCAATTTGTTTTATTAAAAGACAATATAGTTCAGAATTTGAATACTGCTTAAGGTAGAGTGCCAGTCGTTGAAGCAGTTTGAGCTCATGTATCATTGTATCTGTATTATAATTGAGAGGTTTCAAACATTTATGAATTTGGTGCCACTTACATGAAGGAAAGAATTTGTAGTGTGTTGCTATTCACTGATATGAAACTTTTGAAAACAGTTACAAAACATTGCGGACATTAAGTATGCATTTGCAAATCAAATGTGACATCTAAGGACTTGTTTAGTTTTTAGCTCATATTGTATAATTAAAGATTTTCATTTGCAAAAGAGAGGAGGGAAAAAAAGACCTGTTTTCAACTAGTTTTGGAAATGTTCAGTATAAAATTGTGGGACATGCTAAACTGGAAGTAATGTTTTACATTACTGTTATCTTGAGAAGGATCTCTGCCTTTTGGTGGAAATTAGCAAAATGAAGCATATCCCAATGAGGTTAAGGTTTCATAAGCTAGAATCAGAAAATATTTGTATAATCTTCATGGCTTATTATATTCTTTCGTCACATTATCTTTCACTCTTAAGGTTCTGCTAGAAGTTTGGTCCTCAGGCTTGCATGGCCCTACAGGAAACAGGTAAGTAAAATTTCTCTCTACTAAAATGTCTTGATATAATAAAGTGCACAGCTACCAATTTGGCTCTTTTATTATGTTTCTTTTGCTTCATTGATTGGTATAAACAGTAAATTTATTGGTGATATGATTAGTTTGTATCTTGATATGCTATTTCTGATGCTCATGAAATTGTTCTGCTGCTTCATACACTTATAAATAACATACAGTTTTATGTGTCCTGCAATGTTAAAAGCTTGTACCAATAATAGTTGAAGATGTAGATATACCTACATGGTTACAATATTACATTGCTTAATTGCAATGAGAAAATACTGAGGAATCGTATGAACTAATCCAGTTTTGAATCCAGTTTAATATATCCAGTTGAAGAAGAGAACTTTGGGATTGTCAACCACCGTTTCCTAAAACGCTCAAATCCATGAATTTTAATTCGAAAACGAATTCGCTTGATTTTTCTGGCAATCTCACCACATCTTTGTTTAAGCATTGCAGATTTTGGAAAACTGACCAGTTTCCTAACATATTTACATCTTGCATCTGTTGGAACGAAACAAACCATGAATAGAACCAAAATCTATAGCAAATTTCATTTTCTTGTAAGATTATGCTGAGAATACCTTTCTGTGTCTCTGACAGAAAATAGGATGTCCCTCACTATTATTTTTTTGAATTTGTTGTCTAATTTGTGCTTATAAACATAAATCAGCTGAAGCATAGTACCTTTAGCCTTCTTGACAACCTCATGCTCTTCCTGATTTTCCTTGTGCAAGACCTACAAGTTGCGACAAAAATTATTCTTGTTGTCATGTTAGCACAGAGCGTCAGACTCTTTTCTAATGTAGCTAAAGTAGTTTTTTCTAATATTTGCTGTTTTACAATATTAAGTTCTTAGGTTCAGTCAAATGACTCTTTTGGTGAGTAGCAAAAAATGCCAACAAACACGACAAAATCAGTTTTTTGAGTTACCTCAACCAAGCTCTCCAAACGCTTTTGCATCCTTCTCTGTATGAAACCTCTTGTACACTATATTTAAAAACTCTTGTCAGCAAAGATATAATCCATTCAACTAAATGCCCTGTTAATCCATTCAACTATATATATATATATATATATAAGCACATTACCTTTACGTGATTTTTCACGTAGGCGTAGAAGTTTAAAAGACTCCATACAGTCTTATCTAGTTTTTTACCTCCAACATGACATGATGAAATATCTGAAATATGACAGTAAATTTGTCAGTCTGACATGTTCCAACTGTTTTCTTATGAATGGATAAGAACTCAAAAGAGCAAAAATTTAAATGCTGCCATTGATGTTCAAATAAAAGATAGTAGGTATGTTAAAGTATTGTTAGCAGTTGTGATTACATATTAAAGATTTCCATGAATTCAGTATTTGAATTTTGTAGGTATGTTGAAGTATTTTCAGCAGTTGTGATTATATTCTATCATGAAAATGTTTTTCCAACTTAATAGTCAGAGTATTTGAATCGTGCTATGTGTGGTTTCAAATTCAGTATAGGTCAATAGGATACCAAAAGAAACAAAACCGCCATTGGTGCTTAAATCTTCCAATGATTCTCCTCTCAATTCTGGTGGAGGAATTGGGGACCAGGAGCAAGGTGGTGCTTTAGCCCATTTTTCTGAACTTCCCACATCCATAAGTTCCTAATTGAAAAAAGAAAATTTAGAAAAGATAGCAACAAGGTATTGTTTAATGCGATGATAACCAAAATGAGGTTTCATGGTCAAAATATTGAGATATCTGCAGTGTTACATACCTGAAAAAAAGCTGTTGCAATAATTACATCTGAAGGTTCTTTAAAACGCATTGGAAATACTGCAGTGATTTTATGTGGCTGTCAAGCATAGTAATTTATTTTAGTTATAACAATCTGGATTTTTATAGAATACGATGAGGAATCATTATTTTCTTATGGAGTATAAATTACCTTTTTGATGACATAAAAAGGCTCTCTTGGGTGGTAGACAAGTTTGATAGGTTTATATGTCCCCTGAGACGTATCCTGGCAACTGACATTCTTCAACATTTCTTTCAGTTGTGAACTCAGTATCACTGCTTGCACCGAAGAAATTCGTCTAATCACATTTTCAGATTCTGGAACAGAAACATATGCATGATGAGAACAACAGAATGTGGATATTTGATAGCTTGGTATAAATAAAGGAAGTTAAAAGGTAAATGAATTCCCATTAGGATTATTTCCTTCTTTATTCATTCTGGACAGATCTCTTTCAGGAGGAATGTCATTTCATTCAATCACATGCTTTACATTCTTGAAATGGTCATGGCCAATCCAATGATTTTGACTTCAACATCTTTGTTTTTGTTTATCAGAACTATATGTTTATTCCCTGATGTGCACACACAGTCTTCTGATACGTACACTCATATGTGCACATACACTCTCATCAAAGTTTTGTTTCCCATCAACATTCAGTTCTAGCAATTTTAGTTCTTTGACTTCTTTAAAGGATTATTATCAGCTAATCATTTAATTTTCTGCATTCAAATGCTTCTGAACAGTTTGGTGCATGTTGGTGACACTGAAACAAATGGGAAACTGTTTTTAAGGCACATCTATGTTTCAGCACAAGTGTCCTCAGTTGTCTACTTGATCAAAATGGCAGGTGAGCATTGTATGCAACCTTTGATTACAGTTTTGTTTTGTGCTGTTAATTTATCGTTTGGTTTTGGCATTCTACATACACTTATCTCTCCTTTTGATTTAAAGATTGAAGTATTTTATTATCATGGTCGAGTGTCTTATTTCTGTTGATCTTGCATATACCTCTGTTTGTACATTACTCCTTCACCTTTTGTGGTTTCAGGGGTTTTGGCCCTTTCTTACCTTAAGAGCTATATTTCATGTTTTCTCTACAATCCATATTGTTTCCTTGTTTGCTACAGTGCATTGTCCTAGTCATATAATCTTATTTCTTCATATGGTCATTGGTCATCCAAGGACAGTGGATTAGAAAGTAGACTAGGATTTTTCAAGAAAGTATTTGAATTTGACTGGAAACTTTAAGGACTATTAAAAGTAAGCAAGGTAGACTATAAAAATTGTTCTTGTGCAAACATCATATAGGTGAGATCTTGGATTAGTGACAAACCTTTTCCACTTGGAATCTTGGCAAAGTTAATCCTTAGAGTCAGCTGGTATCCTTCTCTTGGGGGTTCAACAATCTCTACAGCGTCAGAGCAAACTTCCTTTATCATCTGTAGAGTGTATGGTGAGAACCCATATGATTGCAGAACCCCTTGGGATAGCAGTGGAGTTGATATTGACAGGAAGTTCTGGTGTGGATCCGTTGCAGAAGACTGTTCAAATCATCAGAATAATTTTTAAATAGATTGTGAAGGCCAGTTAAAAAGGAACAAAGCAAACCTATGATATAATTATGCACTTGCACATGCACTCAAATGACCAGTAAAAAATTGAAAAAGATATTTAACTTTGAATCTCGGCTTTCATTGAAAGCACTAGGTTTAATCAAGAAAGTAGATGCTAAAAGAAAAGTTCTGCGAAGAATGCTGAAGACAAACCTGAATGTGGTATTCTACGGAACCAAATTCATGCAAGTGATGATCAATGTCCAAAGGTTTTTTAGCACTGTCATGAACGTAAAAAAAAAAAAAAAAGATCAGTTGCCATTTACCTTTCTATATAAAATGCATGCACTTTTAACTGTGAGCTAGTTCTTGTTGGGAAATGAAGAAAAAAACTTTAAAATTTTCATTATAACTATGCCCTACATACTTTTTCATGGAGCCATTTTTTTGCCCTTTTCCCTTTTCCCATCCAACTGAATGAAACATTAATATTCACATCTGCTACGGGTGCATGCATGGTGCTCTGCAGAAACTATAGGGCCGAGTTAGGGATGATTTGGCAAGGTATGATGTTTACTATATTAGGTGCCCAAGTGAAAATCTAGCAGATCTCATGACATCTCTTTTTGGTGTGTTCGCCCAACTCCTTTTAGAGTAAATTTTCAACAGAAACAGGTGCTTAAAAAAGTTGATCAATTCAAACATTTTGCTTTTCTATTACATAGTTCAATGTCAAGGACTTCAACTTATTTCAAAGTTGTGTCGATGATTCAGTTTTTTATGCTTTCTCTTGTGATATGATATCACCCCGCATAATATCATGTGCTGATCTCAGATGGAAGGCTGGGAAGGAATTGACAATATTGAATGCTCAATCTTTTGTGGAAAAACTCTTTAAAAGCTGCTTCCACTTTCTTGCTAATGAGAGCTTGTCACTAGAAATGTAGAGAAGTAGCAGTTGCTTGCCACTTGGTAGAAAGTGGTTTGGACCAACTGTATTGAAGGAACTATTCAGCTCTGCCTTTCCCACTAAACTACTGCAGCCTACTTCATTGCATGTCTACCTGGAAAAAAACATCTTGTCCACCATAAACTACAATGGAAGCTACCTACATGTGGTTAGTGATATTATATTTGGCACTTCCGTTGTCTAATGCTATTTCTTTTAATTTGTGATTTAGAATTGAGATAATACCTATGTCAAACAGTTGATGTTAGGCAACGAGTACCTGTAGATGATGAATTCTGAAAACCTCCGGCCGGGAAGTGATCACTAGAAGCAGTGGAAAAAAAATACAAGAAAGAGAGTTCCAAAATGAAGAGAACAATAATTATTTCATTATGGAAAGGTCACCCTCTTGTTTTTACTTTATTATTCTGAACTCTGAACGTTGTTAAATGTTTTGAATTGTTGGGATGCCATTAAATGCCTAAAAACGTCACCCTTTATAATTCTGAATAATGTTTTTGCTATCTAGTGATTAAATATGCTGCCAGATAGGTGTAAAAACTGTCCAGGAACATGTGCACATATAAATACTACAAGACATGGATGAATTGTGCTTACCGGTACAACTTGAGCAGGATCTCCTTTACTGCAGGTGACGGTCTCTCAAAGCATGCCATACCGAGTTCTCTAGTGATCTTCCATAATGAACGCTAGTATATAACCCTTTTGTGCTCAATGGATTTGTCCATATTCACTTTGAGTATAAGTTAAGTCGAAGTGTTGCAATCATGCTTAGCTACCTTTGAAGCAAGAACCTGCTGCCACTCCATCTCTCTCGTGTCTACTGTATCACCAACTTTCGTTTGTAAAGGACGTCAAATGGATCCCATGTCCATATCTTCGACAGTTGAATTTTCTTTGTGTATTTCTTGTATCGATGACCAATTACTGCAGTTAAAAAAAGATTTACAATTTCTTTTTTACAATTGTTTGAGAAAGCATTACATCAATCATGTTTGTCACATAAAATTAAGAACTCTATATACATTTTTTTTTTTGAGGGGAAACTCTATACGTTTTTGATATATATGTCACAATAACTTTAATGATTGGTTGAAATATATAACATGTGAAAATAAGAAATTAGCACATGAAATATTTCAAAAAGATATTGTAGAGGGCGGCCGTCTCCTCTTTTCAGGAAACTTTTCTGATTCCGCATATCAAAAAATATATAAAGAGCTTATAATGTGGTCATCTAATAATTTATCCATTCATTAAGAATTAGAGTGTTCTAGCTTTGGCAACAGGATCGCTCAAATAATTAATAAAAATTCTTAGGTTGTGTGAAGGCATCACAAACTCAAAGACATCCAACATAAGATGGATATGTAGCCCCACCTCGAATGTGGAAAGGACTGTTTAGTATTGTCTTGCATTTGTCAGGGAAAACAATGTTTCTTATTCTAAATCTTGAAGTAGGGCTTTGCTTGATATTTGTGGGCATATATATTCAATTTGTACCACCAAAATTTAATTTGTTTTTTTTTTAGAGTCCTTGATGACAAAGAGGGCAGCTATTCATTCTTGGTCTTGTGTCAACATCATTGCTCCTCGCTCTGGTTTCAATTTGCCAGAGAAAATTCTAATATATATCTGTACAATTCTGCTAATAAAAATTAGGGTGGGTGGGGATTTTTACACTCCCCTTATGGATAACTACACTCCATTATATTATTTTAAGAATATTACGGCACATTTACCCTTTATTTAGATATATTCTTGCTTCATTAATAAGATTTATAACTTGCTATATATATTTAGCACTTACTTTAATAAATCACACCCTCTATGGAAAAATTATTTTAATCATTAAAATTAGTTTATAGTAAAGTTGGCAAGTCAGAGAATTTTTTTCCTACTAATTTATGTACAAACATGTTTTTTTAGAAAATGCCACCCATCGAATTATTTAATAAATGAATAGTACTTATAATTTGTTTTAAAAACAGTCAAACTTGAGCATATATTCTTCTATGTTTTTTAATATTTATTTTCCTACTAGACATTAATTAAAAGTGTGTGTGTGCATATATATATATAATATTTTATAAATTAATTTTTTATGACAAGATTAATTAATATTTATTTCATTTGTTTTTATTGATAATTTGATATGAAGTGCAAGGAATGACAAAAAAATCCCCATTATGGATATGAGATATGCTTTTATTAATCACAAATTAACTCAAAAAATTAATCACAAATAGTGGAATTTGAAATGATAACCTTATATAAAAGATATTATTGATTTAAACAAATAATACTTAAGATAAATGTTTGAACTAAGGTTATTTATATCATTTGCATTAAAAAAATATTTAGTATGGAATGTAATTATAAAAAAAAGGAGTGTAAAAATCATTACCCATAGTATATTCCGTTACAGAGTATTTTTGTATAGAAGTTCTATTGTATATATTCCAAACAAAGCCTAAAGAAACTCACCTTTAGCTGTTGCTGGACATTTAGGTGAGCCTCGATCCAAAAGGCCCAAAATTTGGCGAAGAGTTAAAATTAGCCCAAAGAGATCATTAGTATTAAGTATTTGTAGGCTGTGATAATTCAATTTGTCCATATCCACTTCTCCGATAACTCCACTAATGCCCTTGCTCCAAGAAAATAAAATAAAAACT
>CANYLF010321590.1:0-16258 GCA_948193215.1 Bocquillonia castaneifolia
CAAGGCTAACTCACAAACCCTAGTGTTTTCAAGAGGCTAACACCAAACCTTTACAATGAGTTTTTACAAATGGCTAACTCATAACCAACCCTAATGTTTCCCAACTCATAAAGAATTGACACTAGTACAATGGATAACTAATTCACTCAACCCAAGCAACAAATGCTCTAGAGTTCTAGCTACCTAAAACCAAACAACCAAATAATTACAAATGATAGAGAAATAATTTTACAAGAGTTTGGCTATCAAAGGAATTAATGTTCTTACTTGAAGAACATTTATGATGGGTATTAATAGCCAAAATACCTAAAACTAGCTGTTAGAAATAACCCTAAAGGTGTCTCTAACGTCTAGTTGCTTTTGTATTAAATGCACTGAAAACTGTCAGGTCATGGGCGTGGCTCCATCAGTCACGAGCGCGATCTGTGTAACGGCTAGTTTTTCAGAGACTCCATTAAATGTCGTGGGGGCGACAATCTAACCGCGAGCGTGAAATCATTGGACAGGGGATACCTTTTAAGAAGCGGCTAGATGCCTTGATGAGCGACTCTCTATTTAATGAGCGGCTCTCTATTTGATCAAACCGTAGGAGCGATTCTTTAACCGCGGGTGCAAAATCACAGGGCAGAGAATGCTTTTGAAAAGAACGGCTAGATTGCCTTGAGGAGTGGATTGATTCCCTTTGATGAGCGGCTTCTGCATAATCAAATCGCGGGGGCGATTTAGTCCATCGCGGGCGCGACTTTGAACCTTCAGAAAGGGGCTCTCTGTTTCTCAAATCGCGGGTGCGACTTGGTATGTCGTGGGCGCGAATCTATATGTGCAGAAACCTTCTAAGTTCTCACCAAAAAGTCTGGGCATGATTTCCATTTTACGGGCGAACTATGTCGTTGGTCGCGGGGGCGTTCTCCTCATTTCGGGCTCGATATATAGCCGCGGGCGCGGTTTGCAACAGTCATTCAAAACTAGCTTGGTTGAAAACCTACACACTTAGGATCTTTGTTAGACAAAGATAAAGGGTTGTTAAACTCAAAATAACATGGATTGATGCCTCTAAAGCCAATACGCAATATCATATCTTTTCTTATGTTTAGGGTGATGTTTGCAGGAGGTTGTTGTTTTATTATCTAGGTGATGCCTGTAAGGGTGCGAGAGCATGTCTCGTCTTGGGTATAAGCGAAGCCTGTGGGATATGAGAGCATATCTCGTCATATGCATGGGCGAATCCTGTGGGGTGCAAGAACGCATCTCGTCTTATGACTAGGCGAAGCCTACGAGGTGCGGGAACATATCTCATCTTTTGACTAGGTGAAGCCTGTAAGGTGCGAGAACGTATCTCGTCTTATTTTTGGCGAGGTACTCGTAAGAGATATTTCATCATTGTAAATAGTGGCTTTTTAGGCCTTTATTAAGATGGCTGTTTCTGGAAGCTATAATGCCTTACATTCATACATTCTACTGACAATACTTTCTAAATAGCTCCACATTCCAAGTTCTTGGCAGTACAGACCCATCCATGTGAGTCAGCTTGTAAGCTCCCTTTCCAGCTACTGATACCACCTTGTATGGTCCTTCCTAATTTAGGCCAAGTTTACTTGTTCTAGCTTCCCCTTTACCAATATCAGCCCTACTCAATACTAAGTCATCCACCTTGAATTACTTCAGGCACACCTTTCTATCATGGTACGACGCTGCCTGCCTCTGATATACTTCTGCTCTATGTGCTGTTTGCTCCCTTCTTTCCTGTAAAAGGTCATTAGAGAGCCTAATGTTTGCTTCATTCTCAGCTTCGTAAAATTGAGCCTCCTCCAGGTGGAAATTCCTACTTCAACTAGTATCATTGCATCCATTCCATAGGCGAGTCTAAATGGTGATTCCTTTGTGCCCTTCTTCGGGGCAGTCCTGTACGCCCATAAGACATTGTAGAGCTCCTCAACCAATTCTCCCTTCTTATCATCCAACCTTTTCTTCAAGCCGTCCAGAATGGTTCTATTAGTCACCTCTATGAGCCCATTTTTCTGGGGGGTCCTGTACATAAGTGAATTGTAGGTCAATCTACAAACCCTCATAAAATTCCTTGAACCTCTTGCAGTCAAACTGTTTCCCACTGTCTGTCACCAAGTGTGGGGTATTCCAAACCTGTAAATCACCTCTCTCTTAAAGAACTTCTCAATCTTGGCCTCGGTGATGGTCGATACTGCCTCTGCTTCATCCCATTTGGTGAAATGATCAATGGCCACAATAAGAAATTTCCTTTACCCCGATGCCATGGGTAAAGGTCCGAGGATGTCCATTCCCCACAAAGCAAATGGCCAGGGGCTGCCTATCGGAGACATTGGGTGGGTTGGCTTGTGACTTATCTTTACAAATCGCTGGCATTTATTATATTCTTCGACCATTTTAGTTGCATCTTTCGTAATTGTAGGCCAATAATATCCTTGTAGCAAAGCCTTTCGTACCAGTGAAGCCGAGGCCTCATGGGACCCATAGATGCCTTCATGTATCTCTTTCAACATCTGCTTTCCTTCTCTTCCTGATAGGCATCGACACCACGAGTGTGTCAAGGACTTGAGGTATAATATCCCATCTCTGTAGTAATAAAGCGCCGCTTTCCTCTACAGTTTTTGGGCTTGCTTCCTATCTTCTAGCAACTCTTCCCAATAATTTATAGCTTATGATAGGCTTAATCCAGGCCGCTGTCTCATCCTCCTCAATATCCATTATCTCTACTTCCTTAATACTGGCCTTTTGCATCTCTTCCCTTAGTGGGATAATGAGAAAAGCCTCCTTCCCTTTTGTAGCTGCCTTCGCCAATAAGTCTACCTCCTCGTTTTCTTCCTTCAGGACTTGGCGTAGCTTATATCTTCGTCTATCCTCCCTCAATTTCTCTAGCTACTTTCTAACTTTGCCTAGGTATTTAACCATTCCAGGCTTCTTGGCGACATAGTTCCCCAACACTTAGTTGACCACTAACTAGGAATCGCTATGTATAACTACTGACTCTGCTCTTACCTCATTCGCTAGTGCTAGTCTAGCCAGCAAAGCCCAGACTTAGCCACGTTGTTGGTTGCCCTAAAGGATAACCTTACTGGATAGAGGATCTGGACCTTCCCTGGTCCTAATAGAACTACTCTTGCCCTTGCTCTTGTTTCACAGCTAGCACCATCTCCATACATTTCCCAACTCCTATCTTCCACCTCGATTTCCCTCATGCTTTCTTCTTCCTTTAACTCCGTCATGAAATCCGCTAGGGCTTGTGCTTTCATTGTGTTTTGGGGTTCATACCTCACGTCGGGCTCTCTTAGTTGCTCTAACCAACTGACCAGTCTTCCCGAGGTCTCCAGCCTCTCTAATGCCCTTCTAAATGGTGAGTCGGTTCTAACTACTATTGTGTGGGCTTGGGAATAGGCCTTGAGTTGTTTAGCTGCCTCTACCACTCTTAGTGCCATTTTGTCAACTGTTGGGTATCTTAACTTTGCCCCTCTTAGTACCTTACTAACACAATACACTGGCTTCTATTCCCCTGAGTCCAACCCACCAGCACACTTGCTATGGTCTCATTGGAGCACGAGAGGTATAGGTAAATCTTCTCGGCCGGCACCGGCCTGCTTAATAGGGGGGAGAAGTGAGGAACTCCTTCAACTTCTCAAAAGCCTCCTGGCACTCCCGAGTCTACTCAAACTTCTTCACTTCCTTCAATATGTTATAAAATGGGAGGGATTTCATAGCAGCACAGGATATGAATCTTCCCAAGGCTGTCACCCTTCCATTGAGTTTTTGCACTTTATTAATGTTTCTTGGATGCTTCAAGTCCATTACAGCTTTTACCATCTCTAGGTTTTCCTCAGTACCCTTCTATGATACCATAAAGCCTAGGAACTTGTCGGCTTTGACCTTAAAAGTGCATTTGTCAGGGTTAAGCTTCATGTTGAACTTATTGAGGACTGCAAATTCTCTCTTTAGGTCTTCTGGGTGATCCTCCTCCTTCTTGCTTTTTACTATTAAGTCATCTATATAGGCTTCCACACATCCTCCCAATAGGTCTTTAAACATATAATCCATGAGCCTTTGGTACGTAGCCCCAGTGTTCTTCAACCCAAAAGGCATTACCCTGTAGCAATACGTCCCTTTGCTTATTACAAAAGTTGTTTTGCTCCTATCCTCCGCATCCATCATGACCTGGTGATACCCATTCGCCGCATCTGCCATGCTAAGGATCTCATGCCCTGCTGTGGAATCCACCAGCTGATCGATGGATGGTAATGGGTATTTATCCTTTAGGCAGGCTTTGTTCAAGTCTGTGAAGTCCACACACATTCTATACTTCCCATTAGCTTTCTTCACCAACACCACATTAGCACACCATTATGAGTGCCTCAATTCTTCTATGAAAGCAGCCTCTACTAGCTTATCTACCTCCTCCTTAATTATCTTTTGCCTCTCCGGGGCAAACTGCCTCTTCTTCTGTCTTATTGGTTTGGCCTGCGGATCCACATTGAGCTTGTACGTGATGATCGATGGGTCTATCCCAACTTTCTTTGGGGAATTCACAAAGGTATATGTGTTTTCCAATAACAATCCTTTAACTTCCTCTGCCACCCCTGGCTTCATGTCTCTTCTCACCTTCACCATTTTATCACTGTTCTTTATGACTAGTAGGTCCATCTCCCCTACAGGTTCCAACTTTCTCTCTTCTTCACCGGCGGAGGTATCTCCTCTATGGACATTGCTTCAACTTCCCCTCCTTCTGCTACCTGGTAACATTGCTTAGCCATTTTTTAACTGCCCTTGATTGTCACGACTCCCTTTGGACTTGCCATATTCATGGTTAGGTATCTTATACTTGTGACTGCTCTTGTGTCATAAAGGAATGGTCTTCCCAAGATGGCATTGTATGCCAGCTTCATATCTACTAAATTCAACAGCATTGTGATTTTCTTTGTTGGGCCTTCCTCTCTATCCCCTACTTCCATACTGAGGGCTACCATGCCTACGGGCTGGATTGTCGTACCCCCGAGACCTACCAAAGGCTTAGATACCTGGTTTAGATCAGTTACTACCCCTTTCATGACCTTGAAAGCTTCAAGTGTTAAAATGTTCATGGCGCTTCCTTCGTCAACTAGGAGCCGCTTAACCAAGTACTTTCCAAAGACTGCATTAATAACCAAGGCCTCGTTGTGGGGGCCTGTCACATGTTTCCCATCTTTCATGTTGAAAGTTATGTTTTACGAACCGTTACTAGTCTCGTCGATGTTCAGGATTTCCTTCCTCTGCCTCTTCCTTACAGAACTGTTACTTGGTTCTCCTCCTACTATCACATGAATTACCACCAGTTCCTTCTCATCCTCGACCCTGGGCTGTTTGCCCCCATTCCCCTCTTTGCCTTCTTCTGCCTAGGTATCTCGTCCCCTCTTATCTCCCCCTGCTACAAACCTTCTTAACTTTCCATTTTGAATAAGGCATTCGATCTCTTTTTTAAAATCTCGGCAAGTTTCTGTGTCATGACCTATGTCACCATGGAATCTACAATACTTGCTTCTGTCTCTCATAGGGGCTGAGGTGGGGTTAAGTTGCTTAGGTTTCTGGTACTGCTCTCTATTTTCTTTTATCCACATTAAAACATTCGCCCTTGACGTATTAAGAGGGGGGGGGGGGTAAAACTTCCCCTATCCCTGGGTTGGCGGCATTGCTCCCTTGGGGCCTCTCTTCGAATTTCCCTTCTCTCAGGCCTGTCGCCCCTTCACCTCTCTGAGTCTTTTCTATCCATTATCAAAACTTCATCCATGTCAGCATGTTTCTATGCCTTTGACATAAGCTCCAGAAAGGAGGTTGACTTGAGCGTAGCGAGCTTCTCCTAGAGCTTTGGGAAAGTAGTTCCTTTCTTGAGGGCCTTAGTAGCTATTTCCACATTTAGCTTATCCACTAACATTGCCTCTCTATTGAATCTTTCCACATAACTTCTCAGGGACTCCCCTTCCCTCTAAGTGCACCTATGCAGGTCTCTAGACTTCTTGTTAGGTGGAGTGTTTGTCATATACATGGCTCTAAAGGCAGATGCTAGGTCATCAAATTATGTGATGGACCCCCCCTTCCAACTTGAGGAACCATTGCTGAGAAGAACCTGATAGTGTTGTTGGGAATACCCGGTAAAGAGTGGCATTGTTCACGCCTTGTTGCAGGGACATGACCGTTCTGAATTTTGCCACATGCTCCTTGGGGTTTCCTGACCCATCAAAGGCCTCAATCTTTGGCATTTTCAGTTTTTCTGGCAGAAACTCTGTCTGTATATGCCAGCTTAGTGGGCTCCTTGTGTCTCCTAAGCAATCCTCCTCATACTCTCATCTCTTAAATCTTCTGAACATTTCCATCACTTTTCGGCCTAGCTCTCCATCCCCATCTTGCTCATTAAGTTCGGGCCCCCTCCTCCTGGATGGGTGGGGCGCGGATGAATCCGCCTCGTCATCCTTTCCCTTACTCTTTCCCTGCTCCACCTTTTCTCCATTTTCCTCCCGTGGTGGCACCTCTTTGGTCAGGTCCACCACCACTTTCTGGTCATCTCCTCCTTGTAGGGGTGGTCGGATCATACTTCTAGGCTGGGCTAAGGGGTGGTTTAATGAGGATGGTAATGCCCTAGTCTGCACCATTGCCATTAGTTCTTCTAGAACTCTGCTTGCCATTGGGGGACTCAGGCTATTAAGGAAGTCCACGGCATAGAGGAAAATAGGGGTTGGTGTTTGGTTTGTTTCAGGTGAGAAAGGTTGGATGTGGATGGGTTCCCGGACTTGGGTGTGAGGTGGTGTAAAGAGCGTTTGGTTAAAGGTTGGGAATGTTGGGGAGGTTTCCAGACTGAAAAAGCCATTATAGGTTCCATGTTGAAAGAAAGGCAGTCGACTACCACCAACACCTTGGCTTCGCCCCACACCCGCCATGGTGCTCGTAGTCCATATGTATCCTGCTCTAGCCGTGGTGGCTGTGGCATCGGTCGTGCTAGAGCCACCTGGAATGGCAGTGCTAGTTCCTGTTTGTAATGCAGTGGCGTTGCTCGAGTCGGCCGCCGCCTGGGTATTGCCTTGTTGGGCGATACCTGTCGGCAAGGTCGTACCAGCAACTGAGGACACTATTGCAACTCATCGCTTACCTCCGATCCTAATCTTCACCGCACCAATGATGGATCACGTCCTTAATCCTGCTACTCCGGTCTAGGTACAACGGATCGTAGTATCTCTGCATAGTTAAGCAAAGGCTTCAGAGGTGGGGTGTTATCCCCGTAAACCCTCCGATGCCTAAGTCAGTAAGAGTATTTGTTAAGTAAAGTGTGTAAAAGGTTAAGTGAGATCAAAATTACCTTTCCTAGAGGGTCCTTCTTAGCTTATATTGTACCAGGGATAAGGTAACCTTGATGTGCCTTTTTGAGGGTGTCTTCCATTCCTGCCCTTAGGGCGAGCGAGATGGGCCTGCTTAAGCCCAATTCAGTGATAGACCATCATATATACTATCATTTTAATTTTTAATTTATTATAAAGATCTTTGACTTCATTTTTTATAAAGTAAAATTAGTACACAATTATCATTAGGTTATTATAAAATAATAGTTAAACATGAAAATTTTTTTTCCATGAGTAAACCTCCATATTGATTTTTGGTGGAATCAATCAATTGGGATTCCATGTATTCTTAACAAAGATAAATCTATTGTAGATGCGGATGTGATATTTCAATACTGAAACCTCACATCTCTGAAATATAAATAACGAGTAGTGCTAATCATTTTAATGTAATATTATAAGATCTAAACTCATCTCTAATTCAAATAAATTTTATCATTTTTATCATTCTTCTTACATCTAAGAACATGCTGAGTGAACAATCCGTCATTTACACATTTTCAAATAATACTCTAACCGCTCTTTTTTTTCTCCATCCTTTTATTAGTTCTAAAGTTTTATAGTTAGGCTATTACTGACTATATGAAAATCGAATGTGAACCATTATATTTATATTTTAATTTAATTTTTATCGAATAAAATACAGATCATCGCGTCTATTGGTTTTAATTTTTTTATTTCTTTTTTATTTTTTTATTTTATCTTCCTCAATAAAAGTTTATTTTTCTCTTTTTATAAGAGTCTTATCTTCCATTATGAAAGTGAAAATGGTTTAAATATGATGTTCAGAAGATCGAACTCGTTTAAAGACTTATCTTATGACAACAAAGTCGATTTGTGGCTCAATATGATCACTGAGTAGACTGAGTTTCTTGTTGCCATGCCAAACGCAATCAAAGCACTGCCTACAATTGATCGATCAGTTAATGCAATTGAAAAATTTTAATGGAAAGTTCTATCTTTATGTTCTAATTTATATGTATTTTTTAATTAGTTTATTACAAGTTGAACTTATTGATTATTATAAGTGAAAAAACTTGTTTTATTTTGAAATTTTAAAAGGAATAACATGCTAATTCAACCGGCGAAGGTTAGTATAGATGCTAAAGTATTTCTGGTTTTAGAAAGAGATTTCGAGTTCGAGCCTCACCTTTGGTAGGAGAGGGTAAGGAGCTCAAATGGGGCACAACTGAATGTCGACTCCTTTATAGTGAATTAATATGGGTTCAAAAGGTTTGAGACAACTTTAAGCAATACCTATAAAAAAAATAATATACTAATTCGATTAAAATAAATTATAACATCTTTGCTTGTCTTGAATAAAACTTAATTCCATTAAGATAATTTTAATGATTTGCTTGTGTTGGTTTTTTTTATAATTAGTGGAGAGAATTTAAACCCATTTCTCCTATGTCTAGGAACACGCATTTTACTTATGCACACATTTTACTTATGTTGATTTCAAAAAGGAAAAAAAAAAAAAGCTCACCTTATGTTGAATGACCTCCAATTCTTGCTAGTATGCACATATGTACAAGTCATGAATAAAGGTGTTATTTAGCCGCAACTTTTAAAATTTTTTAATTTTAATTATATTTTTAAAATAATTTGATTTAGTATTCCTACTTGAGACAACTTTTAATTATGAAAGAGTATTTTATTTTTTCATTCATGTCAGTTTAGTCAACTTAAAAATATCACATATCACATAAACTTGAACCATGTGCTTCTACTTGTTCGTTAGATTAAAATAATAAAATTTTAATATGTTAGGTTAAAATTAGAAACTTGTTGAAAGCTTTAACTAAAAGATGTTGTACTTATTATGGATCGTACATGACAAATCATCAATGATATATAGCAAGATTACAAATATTATAGGTCACTAAACTTTCATTTACTTACAAAATGGCTGTTGAATTTTAATTTGTTCTTTTTTGTAACTGGACTTTGATTTTTATGAAATGAGATGTCACGGGTCATAATTAATACATTTTTTTAATGAGGTGACAGCTAGAAAATAACTATTTTTTTATATTTTTCACATTATTTAACATAAATATTGTATTTGATATTTGTATAATTTTTATATTATATATCACTAATATGTTAAATAAAATAAAAGTAATTAAAAAATATTTATTTTTCAGCTGTTATGTCATTGAAAAATGTGTTAATTTCAGTTGGTGACCTTCAATTTTGTAAAATTAAATATAATGACAAAAAAAGAATTAAATTAAAATTTGATAACAATTTTATAATTAGGTGAAAATTTAATAACTTATGATTTCTTTAATCCATATATAACCCATTATTAAGGACACTTCATTTTCATTGACACAAATGAAAACTATTATACCAGGCTGTTAAAAAAATTTAAAAATAATTAAAATAGAAAGTTCACTAAAAATTGTAGTTAAACTATTGCAGTTTTCCAATTAGAAAACACAAAAACGTGTCCATTATTCTTTTTTGTAAATAAAAAAAAACGTGCTTATTAATTTTCCTTTTCGTTACCCCAATCTTTTTTTAACAACGTTAACAAAATCTAGCTATAATGGATCTGCTAATTATTTATCGAATCTCAAAATGTCAGAAGTTATATTACTGGGACATAGAGGGTCAAGCACATCATTATTTTAACTCTATATCCTTACAAATTTAATTCCAGACCGGTATTAATATTTTCTTCAAATAATGGTTATATTAATATTTTCTTCAAATAATGGTTAACTACCAAATTAAGACATTTTTATATACTTATCCTTGAAACCCTGATCGTTCTTTTATTTAAAACACTTTTTATTATTTTTTTTAGCATTATACATTAATTAGTCCGCGCTTTAAAGTTGTGGTGAAAAACTCAAGAGCTACGGAAAATTTTTGAAAAGCTTTTTAAATATTTTAATTAATTTATTTAAATACTTTTAAACACTCATACATTGCATGATTCCATTATTATCGCAATTGACATCGTCAATGCTATTAAATTCAAGTTATGTGTGAAAGAATACCTTGTGTTCGAAGAAGCCCGTCGATCTAGACGTGGAGCATGAAATAATATACTTCTCCGACACTTGTCGTAAGATATCTAATTTATTTATTGTCAAATATTATATTTTATTCTTATAAGATGTTATTTTAGTTCCTTTTTTTTTTAAAATTAAAAAGGTAAAAAGACATCATTTTAGAATTTCAAGGACTAAACGTATATTTTTTTTCAAAAATTGATTCAATTTTATAGTTCAGTTCGATTTTTGCACACCCCTAATGTTTAGTATAAATAATTTTGCATAAGAGAGTATTGTTACGGCCTAATAGCTTAATAGCTTAATATAGTTGAAGTGTATGTATATATATTTTATAAGATTTGATTTAACTTCTAAAAAAGGGATTTAACATGCCTAATGAATTGTATTTCTAAAATGTTCCTATATGTTTGGACTAGTAATAAGACTTTGTAATCGATGAAAGAGTCTAATCTCTCCTTTTTTTTTTTGGAAAATTTTCATAAAAGCCTAAAAATGTGTTTTTATTTGGTAAAATACTCCTGAAGCTAAATATTGGTATCTATGCCTAAATACGGAACTTTTATTAATTAGTTGCCTAACTTTTATTGAAACACGTAAGAAACACTTATGAAATATTAAAAAAAAACTTTTACTAATTTTTTGACAATTTCATTATTTCGTTCATATGTGTTTCAAAATGTTTCATATTACGTTCAATGGGTTTTTTGTTGTCTGGTGTATTCCAAATCAGTATGTATTTTCACATTCCATAAAAAAAGAGCATAATATTCTATTACTATTTTCAGAAATATACAATAATATATAAAAAAATGCAATTTCAACAAAATTTCAGAAATTGCATTACTGTTCTTTTACTATTTCCAAAAAAAAACACAAAAAATCATTCAATTACATTATATAAATTGTTCCATTAAATGTTTCATCCTATTCATACTCTTCTTCATTACCAATGGATTTTTCAAAAAATCACCAAAACAAGAAGCTTTATAAAAAAACCGATTATCCTACAACAAAATAAAAAAGCACATATGAAACACTTAAAGACACTTAGGAAACATTTAAGAAACAGTTAAGAAACACTTATGAAATAAGCATAAAAAAATCGAATGAAATTCTTCAAGTTCAGTTTCATGAAAAGATATCAATATCATTCTTTGTAAATCAATATTTAGATCTTCAACATCAGATTTCACCTTCAAATAACCAGCATCTTTGTTAACAGTCAGAAACTAATTATCCTGCAAAAGCAGTTAAGAAACACTTAAGAAACAACAAAGAAACAGTTAAAGAAACTCTTATGAAATAATCACAAAAATATCAAATGACATTCTTCAAGTTCAGTTCCATGAAAATATATCAAAATCATTCTTTCTAAAAAATCACCAAAACAAGAAGCTTTAAAAACATCAAGCTGCTGCAGAGAAAGAGTTTCACATATATTCTTCAACACATAAAGTCTTTTACCACCTGAAACAATAAAAAAAAGCATATATGAAAAACATAAATAATAAGAAACAGATATGAAATATTTATGAGACATATATGAATCAAAATCAGTTATATACCACATAAGAAACATTTATGAAACAAATTATGAGACACAAATCAATCAGAATCAGAATCAATTACGTATCACATAAGAAACATTTATGAATCACGTATGAAACATTTATGAAACAAATATGAAACATTTATGAGACACATTTGAATCTGAATCAGTTATGCACCTCATAAGAAATATTTATGAATCGCATATGAAAAATTTATGAAACAAATATAAAACATTTATGAGATACATATGAATCAGAATCAGAATTAGTTATGTACCACATATGAAACATTTATGTAACAGATATGAAACATTTATGAGAAACATCTTATTAAAAATCAATAATCATCATTTTGAATATAATAAATCAGCAAAACCATACGCATCTTATTTTCAGCTTTCAAATGACAACTAAAAAAACTTATTAACATCTTCTTTTGAAAAATCTCCACTTACAACTGGCAAAGCAAACTTTCTCTTCCTTCTAACAACCTTTTTTAGATCTTTTTCGCACCTTCTTCTACCACATCAGAATCATTAATAACTTCATCCTTATTCTTGCTCAACAAAAGGCCTAAACAAATTAAAATACAAACCCTAACTTAAAAAAAATAAAAAAAGTAAAAATAAAATCTACAACAAACGTTAAATGAAACTTCGATCATAAGCAAAAACTCAGATGCTGGTAAAGAAATATAAACCATAACTTAAAAAGAAAAAGTAAAAAAATACCTCTCAGTTAATGAAACTCAAAATGCAGCAACGATCACGAGTAAAAACAACTCCGATGATGACGAAAAAGCAAGAACGGAAGCAACGCCGTGGACAGAAAACCAGAACAAAAAAGGAGAGAAAAAGAAACAAAGCAAAAACACAAAAGAGGAGCAAAAAAAACTGCAAAATAGAATATAAGAGAAAGAAAAAAAGAGGAGGAAAAGAGAAGAAAAAATGTAGAGAGAGAAAAAGAGAGAGAGGGAAAAGTCACCATTGATTTCAGTTGTGCGGAGGAGGTGGAGGAGGAGGAGGAGGAGAGTGAGTTGTGATGGTGATAATAAAGAAAATTCTGCTATTTAAGAGAGAGAGAGAGAGAGAGAGAGAGAGTGAAGAAATAGTTATAAAAATTAGGTAGATAGGATAATAAAAGTTACGTGTTTAGATAAGAAAGTAAACATTTAAAAAAAGGTATACATGATGCTAATATTTTTTAATAGGGAATAAAAGCATGCCCAGTGCATTATGTAAAATAAAGAGTATTTTTCTTAAATGATGAGAATTTTTATTTAATAGGGTATGAAAATTGTAATCTTTTTAGTAGAATTCTCTTCATTTTACCTATCACAATGAACATTAAATGATAAAAATTTATTTGTCTCTTCTAATTTTGTTCCACTTATAAAAAAATAAAAAATTTCTTGAAATTTTAAACCCAACAAGAGAAGAGAGTGGGCTTGACTCAACACTTTTGAATAATTAAAACCACTCTCTTCTTCATATTTTAAAAATACGAGTATAATTTTACATATTGACTTTTAAATTTTAGAGAGCCTAAGAGACATAAAAATAGAGAATGCATTGGAGATGCTCTAAGGGGCCTAATTTCTTTTCCTTTTTTTTAAAAAAAAAAACCTATATCCCCTCCAAAAAAAAGGTTTGAACAATAGTCTGCAATAAAAGAAGCCGATGGCCAGTGCTTACTTATAAAAAAAAAAAGGATTCAAGTTCTAACACTCAGTTAATTAGCTCTGTGAATTACAGACAATGAAGAGTCCTTAATCATATTTGGGTTTAAAGTAGTGAGTTCAAAACATTTCTATCGACAGGCAAATAAAGGGCCTTAGCCCATCTAATTTTAATTTTGAGGAAATAACACCATACACTACTTTTTTTAACTTTATTTATAGATATAGAGGCATTTTTTTTGGGTTTTTATTTTTAGAGTTTGAGCTTTTTATAACTAGAGATGGGCTTTTTAGAATTATAGTTGGTCTTTCAAAAATAAAGTTATTGGTTAAATATCACGTTTATAGTCTAAAAGGGAAAAATATTTTCAGAAATAGAGCTGTGCTTTGTTTTTGCGTTTTATCAGTTTACTTTCGATTTACTTTTCTTTAACTTCCTATAAACTTTACATAAAAATTTTTAAGGTTTGCAGCCATTGTTTTTACTATATCTCTCTCTATCCGATTTTTCACTTACTGAATTAGGTTTATTTTTTTCATTTTTGTCATGGATTCTTGAATAGCTGTTGATTAACTATATCTCAAAAAGACCGACGACGTCCTCTCCTTCTACGACGGCGACCTGTGAAGACCTTCGAAGCTTCGTCGTTCCTCTCCTCCTCCTTTTTGGCTTTGTTCGAAGCTATTGCCGCTAGTGTTTGTTGTTGGTGCTGACGATGTTTCTGCTTTCCTACACCGACGACAGGTAAGTTTTATATTTATTTATCTTTCTTCTAATTTTTGTATTATTCTAATGTATTTTAGGTTAGATTTTTGGGTTTTTTTTCTGTTAATTATGTTTAATTTAGGTTAATTTTTTTAAATAATTTAGATTTTTTTTTTGGATAGAGGAACAAAAGTTGTTCTAAAATATTTGAAGGACAAGATTCCAGAGCAATACCCTGCTCATTTCACTTTCATGCTGCTGCTTTCATTTGTGGCTTGTTTTCATTATTTTTCCTTCTATTTTCTATTTCATCTGAAAGCTTGATTTCCTTCCGTTTCCTGGTTAAGAAACTTGTTCATGTTGATTGTGAAGCTGAATTTAATGATAGTTAATCTTTGCTAATTTCATTTTCTGCTACTGCTTGTATGGTGAAATTTGATGCTAAACACTTCTTGCTTTACTCCATTTCTGCTATAAAGAGTGTCTGCCTATCTTAATCACATGAGGGTTTTACTTACAATGACTATGTTTCAATTAAACATAACTTGAAGATTATGGGTGTTCTAATGATCATTTTTTTTTAAAAAGTTCCCGAATGTGAAAATCAGACATGAAAAATATCCTTTTTTTGTTTTTAACTTTGTAATTTCTCTCTTTTTCAGTTAAGTGTGTTACATAAAAATTTTTCATTTTGGATTGTACATGTTCTTGTAGGAAAAAAAATTGTGTTGTGGGTGTAAAACATCTTAGATCTCTACTGTCATCCATTCAATGTTATTGTGTTATATAAGATTGGCATGTATAATCTCTCATAAAAAAGTCTGTAAAATGGTTTCTTTAATTTGCTAAATTGAGCCACTTGCTGTAACGCCTCAAATTTATAACCCATTTATATGTATACTTAGTATATGCATATTAAAAGTATTTATTTAATCATATAATAAACTTTTATATTTGAATATTATAATAAAATTTAATTGTTTAATACTTTTATATATTACTACTCTTTGATAAATAAAGTTCATCAATAATATAATAAATATCAAAAAACTTTTCCCTAAGATCGCCGGAGTCTAGCCACATGGAGCTATACCAAATCTAGCCTTCCCTTCCTTTTTGATTTTCCTGCAATACTGGATTAATGAGGAAAATAATGAGCTTGATGCTCAGTGAGAAAAATAAGCATAAATATAACTATAATTAACTCAAATATTTAAAGTCTTTTCTAAGACTTCTATGTTTACTCGCATAATATGCCAGTTTATATTAATTTATCAGATCATATAAATACACTCAGCGCAGCAGATAAATTTGCAACGTATAACAAATTTAGAACATAATTCATAATCCACACAATTTAATTCACCAATAGTATCAAATTCAACCAATTCTAAATTTATCAATCAAACAAACAAATTCTATTTCACAAGCACATTTCCATCATTTCACAATTCAATCAATCAAAATCTCAATTCAATCAATTTTCACACCATAATGACAATTCAACTATATACACATGAATCACCAAAATTCACAAACTTAATCACAAAATCGGCGGATGACTCATCCTCACCAAAATCATTTTTCTCATTCTTTCACATATATAAATAGGTGGCCACCGACGAGACTATTGCACCGGCTCGGTCTCGCCATCTCTCGACAGGCAGCTATCCCACCGGTTCAGCTTACCCGAAACACACGACCCTTTTTCCCCGAGTCAACCATGCCCATTTCAAACACAATCACAATCAATTCAACTTACAATACATCACAATTTCTCAATCCAGCTCACAAATTCACAATTCCACATCACAGCACATCATAATCAATTTTTATAATTTGTTAAATCATCTAAAAGAAAGGTTAAAGGAGAGGTAACCCGATCGATCACATCTTTTTCAATTTCT
>CANYLF010321668.1:0-13609 GCA_948193215.1 Bocquillonia castaneifolia
ATAAAACTTTCAAAGCATAAATACAATAATATATATTCGATAGTAAATAAAATAAAATGCAAGTGAGGAAGTATTGCCTCCCATCTTGAGATGTCGGAAAATTGAAAGTCTGAAAAGTATATATGTATGTTCAAGAGTTGATTGATTGTGTGATATCTCCGCATGAAATCATCCACTGGTGCTGGTAATTGAAACTGAGCTTCAACACCATAACTGGCTGCTCTCATCTCTGCTTCTACGACAATTGTAAAGGATTGTTTTTAAATCGTTGGTTTTGTAGTAAACTTTTTTTTTTATAAACATGAATTTTTGAAAATAAACATTACCATAATTATCTCTAAATTACATTCCAGACCAACACTATAATTTTTCTTGATATGTTTTAATAAAAAAATTTATACAAATTATTTGTAGCAACAGTATTATAAATATGTCATATGTACAATGATTCTTTTAAAGGTCTCAATAGATTAACTTAAAAACTTTATCACATACCTCAAAATCACATTTGTGAGGTCTCAATGCTTGATCACCATAAGTACGTGCATCCGTTCTGCATAAAGTGGGCAAGTACTACCAATAAAAAAATCAATTACTAAACTTTTTTAAACATAAATTAAAATCATAGAAAATTGAAAAAAATTAAATTAATAATAAATGAATGAACACCATAGAGAGGAAAAAAACGATTGGAAAAATACACATAAAGAAAACACTAAAGATTAATCTATATATAGAGTGTGAGATAAAGTTGTATTAAAAAAAGTAGATAGAATTCTAATTAATGTAAAATTGAGGTTATTGATATGAATTGATAATCATTGAATCAGTAGACACTAATTTAAAGGTCTTCATCCACCTCTAGAATATTTTCCCCGATTGAGTACAACACAAATAGCAATACAATATAGCAGAAATTGGGTTATCCTAAGGAGCATTACTATTAGTCCTGTAGAGTTTTACAAATATATGATTAACAATTGTAGAGTTTTACTGCTAAAAAAATTAAGAAATTAATTTATCTATAAATAAAAATATATAAATATGGAGTAAATGAGAAAATGTAGGATCTAACTTTTTAAAGGAATTAAATAAATTCATACGAAATGCCACCTGACAAGCTCCCGGATAGTCAGTTTTTTGGGCTTCCTTTATATATATATATATATATATATATAGATTTTAAAATCATGCATTGTTGGTATATAATATTCTCAACTTGAGATTTTATTTTACATAAAATGACGTCTTTTTATTTTTTTTTCTTTTATGTTCTCTTTTTAAAAAAAGAGGATGCATATCAGCCCTTAAATTTGTTTTAAAAAAATCAATTAAGTCCTTAAAATTAATTTGGATGCAAATAAGCCCTTAAACTAAGAAAAAAAAATACAAATGAATCTTAAATTTCTAATGGGGTTAAGTTTAAGAAGTTATATAACCCTTTATTTTTTTAAAGATCTCAATTGACCCCTTAAATTAAGAAAAAATATGACAAATAGTATTAAATTAAGTTATTTATTCACTAATATTGTAAGATATATATTAATTATTTATGAATTAAGATGATATTTTTTTATTAATTGACATTCTTATTCATTTAATTTGATTAATTTTTAAGGATTAAAAAAGAAAATAAAATATACGTGACAATAAAGTTAGACTATATGCTAACTAACATTATGAATGGATATTAATTTTTGTAAAAATTAAAAGAAAAATGATCAATATAATATTAAAATCAAATGAATTTTAAAGAAAAATAACGTCAATGTAATATTTAAATAATTAATATAAATCTAATATTTAAATAATTAATATGAATCTCATTAAACCAATGAATAAATAATGTAATTTAATATTGTTGCTATGTGAGTTTTATTTACATATCTTTTATCAATTTTTTAAAAAATAAGGGGTTAATTGAATTTTTTTAAATTAAGTACTTCTTTATATTCGTATTCTTGTATAACTTCTTAAATTTAATACCATTAGTATTTATGTTTTATTTATACTTTTTTTCTTAGTTTAATGATTTATTTACACCCTAATTGAAAACGGGGTCAATTGAGATTTTTTAAAAAAGTACAAAAGCTGATTTGTACCTCATTCATAAAATCTTTATTAACTATTTTTTTTTAGTTTTAGACTCCGTATCTATTATAAATAATTTTGTAGGTTATGCGTGGGAGGTATCTTTATTTACAGGCTCAAAAAGGTCAATTTTCCCCCTAATTTGTATTCAATTACTCAATAACTTGTCAAAAATATCCAATTACACCAAATTTCTTTCTCTAATCACCTTAAATGTTATAAATTACACCTAAATGTATTAATTAATATTAATATAATAAATAAAAACTAAGAGAAAAAATAAAATTAAAAATAACATTAAAATTTATATTTTTTCCCTTATCTATTGTCAATTGCAATTTTAATAAATTATTTTTTGTTAAAAATTAATTTTTAACTATGTTTTATAACAATAAATATTATATGATCTTTATTCTACATTCATTTTATATTTAAAGTATTATTTTAAATAAAAATTTAATTTGTTAAATATCCACTTATTAAAGAGGAAGAAAATAGGTGTAGTTAACAATTTTTAACAAATTGATAGGTAAATTCACCAATATTTCAAAATCTAGACTAAATGGACATCAGATAGAGGAAGTGAATTGATACTTAAGCCATTATTTAATCGATTTCCTATTTGTGGCTAACAATTTCAAAAGTCTAAATGAAAGCACTATTGTAAAATTAACTTCTTTAATTACTAATTACAACTAATGTAATGTAGCGTAACCTACTACTGAGTACTAACCTTATTAGCGTCGCCAACCAAAAGTTATTACTCTTATTATTGCTTGAAAAGAGAATTGCTTTGCCACCCAAAATTGTTAGTATATCCCAACAACACCCTTTCATCGCATGAAACAAACAAAAGGACTCGGGGGGTATTTTTGACAAAACATGATAATAATTTAGGTACTAGAAGTTTCCATTGGGCGGCCCGACGATTTTCCAGCGATCCTAACCCTTTTCGCTACAGCCGTTTTTCCCGTTATACGCCGACCATCAAAAACTTTTATCATTATCACTATTATTTTTTTTTGAAAATCATTTTACTATTATTATTTTCCAATTTAAAGGAAAAAAAATCTAAAAAGGTTAAAACAAATTTAACAATTTTTAATACTGTTCATTTTAATTTATTTAGATTTCTATCTTTAGAATTTCTTCTACCAATTCAATAAATTAGGAACGATGTAGACACCGTACACTAAATATTTACTACACTTTTTTTTGAAATAAAATATTTACTACACTTAAGTAAAAACATAGTAATTTTTTTAGGGAAGTAAAAAACATAATTACATGTATTATATTATCATTATTTTTCTAAACATTTATTGAATTAAAACTATCAAATTTAAATTAATCAAATATCAACAAACTTTTAAAGATAAAATGGTTTGGATAAGAAATTTTTAATAAATTAAATTAAAATAATATAAAATTATGAAAAGAAAATTTTTATACTCTTTATAAAATATCATTTTCATAATTATATAAATTTTTATAGTTTTAAAAAATTAGATCAATTTATATAAAATAATATTTTATATAAAAACTACAAGTATCTGACAACAAAATAATTGTACAAAACAAAAATTTAAACTATTAAAATAATATACAGTAGTAATTTAATTATTTATGTTTTAAATTAAATAGATGTGAGAATATCTTAAAATAGGTATATTTGGTTAATATAAAAAATATTTAAATAATACTAGGAGATACCTCTCCAAATACAAATATGTAATTTGTATTTGTCTTAATAAATGGAAGTATTCACAATTAAAGATCCTTAATTTGGAGACCCTTAATTTAAGGTTTTAACAAAAAAGTGGAAAAAGAAAGTGAACTGAAGTCACGCATTTAAATATAACCTAAAATTAAACGTTGCGCACGATACGGAACCATAAAAAAATATCACTGAATCAACAAACAGAAAAGAACACAGGCAAAAAGCTAAAACCTTAAAAAATCCGACGAAGTTGCGATTTTTCGAAAGTTATTTAGAGATTGCGAATCAGATCATTGGAACCTTCTCGATCTAATACCCATATTCAGGTTCGTTCCTTTTATTTAGATCTATTTGTTTTATTTATTATCCGTTTGGTAAAAAGGATTTTGATTCTGTGAATGTAATTACTAGTTTTCGATTTTGTAAATTTTCTGGGTGAGTTTGATTTTGGTTTCGTGGGTTTGTGTTTTTTTATGTTTAACCGATTAATATTTGTGGGTGTGATTGAGATTTTTTCTGTTTCTGTTTTTTATTTTTTTATAGATCTAAAGGTGTTAACTTCTTTGGTATTGATCGTTGTATTGGGTTTGTTGCACGTGTTTTTGTTGTGGGTGGTTTAATTTTCGGTTGAATTTGGGTTTCCAATTCTTGATGTTTGATGTTATTATGTATGAATTTTGGTTTTGGTTTTCAAGATATATATTTTTATTTGTATGGGTTATATGTGAATGGTGCTTAAAGCATAAACGTTGTTTTGTTCTGTGATTTTTTAGTGTTCAAACTTTTCAAATTCATGGTGAGTGATTTTTCTTAATTGGATGGGTAATCTTTTTTGGTTGCATTTTGCTTGAGGCATAAATAATGTATATGATTGGATTGATGAATAGGTTCTTCAGAATTTGAGACCCTTTTTTTTCTGAACATACTTGATCATTGGTTGGTATTTAAATCATGTTGGCCTGTTCTGCGGTTTACACACACATAATCACAGGTTTTAATTTGGTTACAGGTATGTGCAAATTTTAGGCTGCATAAAAGGAATTTCTATTTTATTTATTTATTTTTTTTACTTGACGTTCTCTTTTCAAATTTCAGTTTGTTTTTATTAGTTTTGAAAGCATTGAACCTAATTCAAGTGTGGTTGCCTGGTTGTCAATTAAACATGGCTTAACTAATTAGTTTATTGGGGATGTGTGGCCCTTTTCTTTCCTGGTGTGTAATTTTAAGCTTGAGTTTCTTCAGTTGCCGTTAATTTGTTATGTATGTCTGAGGTATCACTGATTTAAGTGTCAAGTTCCTTTATATACGCAAAATGATGTTTTTGTTCAAATTGGTTGTGCAAATTTCTGAGGATTTAACCCAAAATCGTGCTGAATGTAGACAAAGAATACATATAGCCTACCCCCAAATAAACTTTCCATTAAGGCTTAGTTGAGTTGAGTTGTTGAGTTGGTGTGGTGCTATGGCATATTTTTAATGAAATTTTTTGTTATTATTTGAAATTTTCTTCCAGTGAATGTATGGTTCCATATAACACCTTGGAGACAGGAAATAATGATATCGGGACGGGAAATCATCAGATGGTTGTAATGACGAAAATTACTTGGAAAACCATTGTGATAATAATATATATTGATATCTTTTGCTTTTCATGAAGTCTTTGTTGTGTATTATGTTAGTTTGTTACCATTTAAGTTGTGTGATAAATAAATGCAAAATTTGCATTGTGTTCCTGTGTTATACTAAATGGTAACCATTTAAGTTATGTGATAAACGCATGTGAATTTGGTTAAAAATGTTGTCATACAGAGGCTGCTAATTTTCCTAGGTTGCTTTTTGCATGGTCTCTTTCCCTCAAGTATTTTTGGTGATTGTTATCAGTATCAATTGATTTAGTTGTGCTGCATGGTTTCTGTTCCCTCCCCTCTATGTTTATCAAGCAGTATCAATTGATTTAATTTTTGTTTGTTGCCTGATCTTGTTGTAATTCAGAAAGATGTCTCCAGCATTAAAATCCAAGACTAAGTCCAGAGATAAGGCCTCTGCCAAGGTTGCAAAGGAACAGCAGAAAGCATCTAGTAAGCCTTCTGTGTCTACCAACACTGTAAGTGGTAGTCAAGCAAGTGCTTATAACCCTGTATATGGGACATTTCACAGTTTAGATGCAGCATCAGGTGCTTCTTCCCCACCTTTCCATGACAATGGTCGTTTCAGAAATATAGATGACACAGACGAGCATTCCAGTAGTCCACATGGAACTGTTTCTGAGTACGATTCAGTTTCTAACAATGGGAGTTGCTCTGGTGAATCAGAAGATCCGAAAGAGAAGATAACCAATTCTATCAGGCAGGAAAGTGTACCTGGTTTAGACAATGACAGGCGAGAGAAGATCCGACTAAAGAATGAGAAGAAGCACCAGCGTCAAAGGGAGAGGCGAGCACAAGAGTTGCATGAGCGTTGTAGTGGATATCTGATGTCAAGAAAACTAGAATCCCTTTCACAACAGCTTGTGGCAATGGGTTTTTCTCATGAACGGGCAATCTTGGCCCTGGTTTTGAACGAAGGCAAGGTAGAACAGTCGGTAAATTGGCTCTTTGAGGGGAACGAAGAGGAAGCTCGTAACAAGGACACTAAATCTGGAAGCAATGGCAACTTAAAAATTGATATCAGTGATGAGCTCGCTCAAATCTCAACATTGGAGATGAGGTCCAAATGCTCAAAGCAGGAGGTTGAAAGAGCTGTTGTTTCTTGTGAAGGTGATCTTGTGAAGGCAGAAGAGTTCTTACAAGCACAAAAACAGGGACTGGCTGCCACTCCAACTCCAGAGGAGCTTATTGATGCCAATAATGTGAAAAGAACCCAAGAAAAGCCAATATCATCAGCTTCAATCCCAATACTACAGAGACGAAATGAGCAAGATTTTAACCACACCAAAACAGCTGGTGCACTGACAACATACTCACAACCTGGTAGTCAGAACTTGCAGTCCATAAATCAGCCCAAGTCACTGCCAGAAAGGAGGTGGCCAGCAGGAACAAACTCTTCTTTTTCATCAGCTGTGCCACCACCTATGCAAGTGGCTCCTCCATCAGCAAAATTGGAGGTCCGGCTTGGTGTTTCTGGAAATGAAGGGAAAAATCATCAACAAATACTGAGAGAACCAGTAATAATGATGCAGCGTCCCCAATCTATAAATGCCAAGCAAAACCAGGTCTCTAGCATAACTTCCTCACCTGCTGTAACAACTGGATGGTATGCAAATAATGTACCAGGCACTGAAAATGTAAGGTCTAGTGGGAGGTTACTTCCAAATCACAGCACTGATGGCCTTGGTTTGGTAAATCAAAGTTCAGAGCATTTCTTTCATCCAGCTTTATATAAAGAAAGCTCATTCCTATTGAATGGCCAAGTGGATTCTACATCAGTAGGGTTGGGAGGTTCATGGAGGGCAATGGGTAAATTTCCTTCGCATGCTGTTCCATATGAGCCCCAGGGCTCATATGGTACAGTGAGCTTGTCTTCTCCTTCACTAGCCGCTCCCTCCTCACTTGGTCTATTTTCTGGTGTGGGATCAGCAGGAAATTTAAGCACATCATCACATGTGGACTGGAATACAAGAGGCTTAATGCCGGAGTTTGACTACAATAGTGTAGATTGGACTCTGGATTCAAATCTGGTATCTGGAAAGCCTAGTGGGATGTGGATGGGCCTGTCTTCATTATTGAGGAACACATCCGGTGTAAGGAGCGGCATGAATAGTTCCTGCATAGCCGGGTTTCAGGATGCAGGGGCTGTTAAAGAATCAGCTTCTTCTGCTGGTTTGCATGAGTGGACATCCCCTTTTGCAGGAAAAGATATATTTAGTTTGCCCAGGCAGTTCGTCACTTCTCCATCTCCTTAGGACTAGGGATAGTACTTTGGGAATAGGGGAAGAAATGGGGGTGGTGTGGTGGGTGTTGGGATGCATGTTGATATGGTTGTTTTCTGGTTTTTCAATCGTAAATGCATCTGCTAGTTTCTGGCTTTAATGCTTTTCCTTTTCTTTAGTACCCATGTTTACTTCGGTGCTCAGTTTTTGCTTGATTCCACCTAAAAATGCATGATCTGAAGAATGCCAATCCCATTTATATATGAATATCGTAACCAAAACACTATTAATGATTCTTACTATAATTAATTAAAATAATGACTTAATTTCCTTAAGTGTAGATGATTTAAGACCCAAAAAGTGCTAGCCTAGATGGCAAAATACATTACAAAATCAAAGCAAACATAAAATTTATTGAGGCAAAAGCTTTACAAGCTACAAACACTAACTTTTTAGTTCCCTATTTAGAGCACATCAACCAGCTTCACTCCTGATTTCAGATCTTTACAGCGTCTCAAGTAAGGAAGAAGAGCAGAAGCATCAACCTTCTCTTTTGTTTGGCAATCATATTTTGGAGGGTAATGGAAGCAAGGCTCCAAGGACAAGTCTCTAGCACAAGTTGGACTTGGGATTTTATTATGGTCCGTCTTCTTGAGAATCCATGGCTTTAAACCTCCTAAACCTTGAGCAACATACCCAAAAGTTGAACAGGCACTTGTCACTAAAACATCACTCATACTCAGTAGATACATTTCAGCCCATGCTTTCATGTTGTGAACATTATCACCAAAGTGTTGATATTCTTCATGGCTTGGCTGGTACACCCCTATGATTTCACTCGTTGCAGTTGGTCTTGTCCAATATGCACTACTCAAGTTTCCATAGAACTCTGTGTGTAGAGATGTTATCAGGATAGCTTTTGAGGTCTTATTTCTTGTTTTTGAATAATAATCTCCAGGTTTTTGTGTTTCTACTTGTGGCAGGATCTTTTCCTTCAAAGTACAATCTAATTATTGATCTAAAATTGTTTGAAATGAAGTGGTTTTAGGATTGAAGACTCTTATTTGGAGGCCAACTCTTTCATCTGCCTTGGCAAGGTATGCATCAAAGAACCTGGTGATTAGACCCCAAGCTTGATTTGAAGGGTTGAAAAGATAGTGACCCAAATGATAGAAGATGGTTTCCTTTTCAGGGAATAATTTACTTACCTCTTCCTTGTAACCTGAATTCAGGAAGAAATAAGGCACAAAATATTGGTCTGATACCATAAACAACCAGTTGATTTTCTTGAGAAAAGGTTCTGTTTTATCACAGTAAAATAGCTGCTTGTCAACACTATAATTACTGTGATCTAGATTAAGATATACATGTGATGGAAGTGATTCCATTGTCATATTCATGATTCCAGATTCTAGCATGCTTCCAAAACTATGAGCATACCTCTTTTTCCAGTGGTTTCTGAGGGGAAACATGCCAGGCAATAACCATGATGTATTAGGAAATGGTTCGCAGAAAAGATCGGCCATGTCTGTTCCATGATCGACAAGAAGCACCCTGTTCGTTAGCAGAGCGTAAAGGAATGTCGAAGCCATGCTTATTATCCTGTTTCCCAAGCCATTTGCAGGTATCCAGACGATGTAATTACAAGAACCGTGGCTGCTTGTTCGTCTAGTTTTCAGCCTTTTTATGGTTCTGTTGTAGGATTTTGTATGAGGTCCGCAATGTCTATGAAGATTTTCGTACTGGCGTAGTTTTGAAAGGAGATAAGCAGAGGGTTTATGGTGTGAAGTTTTTCGATATAGGCTAGATTCATACCTGCTTAAGCAGGGTCTTTCATCTGCTCCAGGAGGTGCGAGTTTATCAGCAGCAATGCTTATACGCTTAGAGGAATGATTGCTTGAGCCTGAAATGTTTCCAATTTCAGGAAATGAACTTCCACTTAACATTTTGTCGTCAGGCTTGTTGGTAGGTTCAGAAGAAGCATTTCTTGAATTAGAAATTAACCCAGTTTTGGGTTCTGAAGTTCCATTCAGAAGAATCTTTCCTTCAGGACTGCTTGTAGCTGCAATGTAATCATTTTCTGGATCTGAATATGGGATTGGAAAAAAGAAAGAAATGAAGCAAAGAAAGTAAGTACTCTCATGTAATGCACTTGCAAATACATATTGTTAACCTTAAACTAATATTAAATTACTTAGGCATGTGCAACTATTGAAACAAAGAAATTGAAAATTAAGCTGCTATGCTTACCAACTCCTGAAGTACCAATTTCAGAATTTTCTTCAAAAACTCTAGTTAGATCAAATGTCAAGTTTCTATACATCAAAGAGGCTATGATCAATACAGGCAAGGCTACGAAGCACACTACAAAAATTGTTGCAAATCTCTTGGACTCAAAACCACACTTTTCCATGATGACCTGAAGGGTTCCCATGGTTTCTATTTCTCTACCTGCAGACATTAAGATGTGTGATATATAATATGATTTTATTATAATGGCCACTAAATTAACTTCGTTAAATCAGAAATAATCAATTGGAGACTACTCAGGCCAGATTATGAATTGGAAATGAAGAGAAAAGAAGAAAGAAAAAAACTTAAAATTTGTGCATTAACTACACATACCAGACAGACACAGAAGAGTGCATGCCTCAATTTCTTCTTAAATTTAAGAGTTCTTTTTGTAGAATAGCAACTTTTCATTCTTATTAAGCTTTGTAGAATTGCTGTGTCATGATCAAAATCTTAAAAAGATGTGATGGCCATCATAAATGGAAAGGAATATTATGCATCCATTTTTTTCTCCCTATATTTAAGATGTCACCGAGTATTAGCATATCAGGAAGTTCATTGAGAATCCCATATCAAGATTTTCATCCCAAATAAAAAACAAAATAAATAAAGCAAAGAAAACATTTCTTTCCTTTATATATCTCACTATCTCATTGAAGTTTAACATATTAGTACATAATGAAAATCTCATGTAACCTGCAAGCTATAAAGTATTCTGCAAAAGCAATTAATTCCTGGCTTTATGTTTATTTATAGTTCTCTTATCCTTTATATGCTTATTCTACTAAATCAATGGCTGATCATACTCTAGAATTAAACCATTCCATGTCTCTCAATAAGTAAATTATTCTTCTCTCATTTGGACCACCATCCTTTAATAGCACTTCTAATTTTTTTCTTATTTATTTTCCTTTCTAATTTTAAGTTTAAAAAAAGAAAAGTTCTGAGTTGTGACTTTCATCAATGTTCAATTAATGGCTGATTATACTCTAGAATTGAACTATTCCATGTCTCTCAAAAAGTGAATTATTTTTTTCTCTCCTTTGGGCCATCCATCCTTTACTAGCACTTTCGATTTTTTTTTTCTTATTTATTTTGCTTTTAATTTTAAAGCACCTTCTAGTCTATCTTAAGAACCGGATCAAACTGAGTGATTAGATAAATTGAACCAGCGATATTTGGTCTGCTTCGGGAAGGGTCTAAAAAACTGAAAAAATGGTTAAACCAGATTTTGACCTGTTAAAACAGTATATAGATTAGTTAAATCAATCAAACTATTGTGAACTATGTACATGTGAATGAGCAATATTTGCTCATGAACAAATAGTAGCAAGTATTAGAAATAAGACCTCTATATAAACTGAACTTTCATTTAGTTATTGATATAGAAAAATATATGAAAAGTTTATAGTTTTCCAAACTCTCTCAAAATTCTTTCAAAATTATTCTACTATAAAACATTTTTCTTCTAATTAAATACAACTAAAACAAAGTAAAAGCAATTCAATCTCAACTTTTTATAACAAAATGATAATTATTCATTATAATTAACGTTAACATAGTTATTACCTTAATTAACTAATTTTAAAATTCAAATAAATATTTTCCGTCCAGACGAATTCCGTCCATTTGGCAGTTTTTTTTTTTTTGAAAAGCTTCCGACCAAACATTGCCAAAGTTGTTTTTGGAATTCTAGAAGAAATTTTGTCTTTATTGATTTAATTAAAAAGGTAAATATGAAACCCATATATCTCTATTATTTTTTTTAAAAAGTAAGAAAAGAATCCACTTATCAATTTCTAAATTGAATTAATATACAAAAATTAGGATTCAGTTTCTTTTCTTTTTTTTTTCTTTTGGCAAAACCCATGCTCAGTTCCCATATTATCTTATTTTTCTCTATTAAATTCTTATACTTTTATTTATTAAAATCAGATCCTTACAATTATATTTTGTAACATCAGGTTCTGGTGTGTTTATAAACACTATTAGTAGAGGACATGATGTTTACAAAACATAAGTGTAGAGACCTAGTTTTAATCAATAAAAATACAAGGACTTAATAGAGAAAAAAAAATAATACTCAGATTTGAGTATGAATTTTTTCTTTAAAAAGATGTCATGAAAATTTATTAACTAAACATTGTAATAAGCCTCAATTTTAATTAAAATATGAGATTCTTAAGTTAGTCACAATACCTTATCATTATATTTATGTGTATGAAAATAATTTATAAAAATATATATTTTTATAATAAAATACTCATAAGCTATATTTGACTTGATTAATAGTACACCACCCAAATATTTATCTTAATAAAAAATTACTATATATCAATAAAATTTATTAAATTGGAAAATAAATAGTATCATGTATCATATATATTTAGATTCACCTATTACAGAGTATTAATATGGTCCATTGTATTAAAATATCTATCTTGAATTAAATTGGTGACATTTTAGGGGAAAAAATAAAACATATTATAATAAAATTATCATATACATTATGCAATAAGTGCACACCAAAAATAAACTATCGCAAAATGCATATAAATCACAATCAATCCTATCATAATTAATATATTCCATAAATTGAAACATATTAATCATTAAAAATATTAATTTATTAAATAACTAAATTTTATCAAATTTATAATAATTTTTAATACCAATATACTTTTATAAAACTAAAAACTCAAACTTGGATCCTTGTATTATTATTTTTTTCTTCATTAACTCATATTTTTTATTGATAAAATCAGGTCCTCATACTTGTATTTTGTAAACATCAGGTCATCCACTGATGGTGTTTACAAACACACCTTTAATGGAGGACCTGATGTTTACAAAATATAAATGCAGGGACATGATTTTTATAAATAAAACTGCAAGGATTTAAGAGAGAAAAATAAGATAGTACAAAATATTATGTCATCCAGTAATGGTGTTTACAAACACACCTTTAATGGAGGACTTGATGTTTACAAAATATAAGTGTAAGAACTTGATTTTTATAAATAAAAATACAAGGACTTAACAGAGAAAAATAAAATAATACAAGAACACGGGTAAGTGGTTTTGCCTTTTTTCTTTTAAAAAAAATGCTATCTACTCTAACACCCGGATTTTAGAAAGATCTATTTTCTTGAAATATTATTTTTCAAAATCAACCTATTTTTTCACAAAACAAATCGAGCTCTAATATAATTAAAATTTCAAGTTTAATTAAAGTGTGGTTCAAGTGGTAAAATCACTTGGGCTCACAGGCTTTATGCTCAGAGGTCGAGAGTTCGATCCTTAAGGCCGCCTAGGGAGAGTGTGCTTGCAAATGAAACTCACTCGATCGAAATTAGTCGGGATTCCAAATTAGACTCCGAATATCCGGGATAACAACAATTATAAAAAAAAGTTTAATTAACACACTTAATCACCTGTATGAAATTTTGGTAGAAAAAGATTCACCAATTATTTTATTTTATTTGAGTTAAGGGTGTAGGAACCTAAAACTCTCCAATCAATTATAAACATTACATTTAAAACTTTTCAATCAATTGTAAGCATCCTACCACTATATTATACCCGTGAGACTATCATAGGAATTAATCATTCATCATCAATTTTATATTTTCAAAGTA
>CANYLF010321935.1:0-10820 GCA_948193215.1 Bocquillonia castaneifolia
AATGTGAATGAACCACCAATGGTAGGAGGAGCCGAAGAAGTAGCTAGACAAATAGCAGAAGAGTTGAGGAGATTAGCACAACAACCTCCACTACCTCCACCAATTGAAACCCTGGTATTAGATCCAAACTTTAGGAAGTTAAGGAAGCATGGGGGTAAAGAGTTTATGGGAACAATCGATCCGATGGTAGCAGAGGATTGGTTGAAGTCCATTGAGGAAGTATTCACACAGTTTAAAACCCAACCCACAACCAAGATGAAGGTTAGGTATGCCATATCCTTGTTCCTTAAAGATGCTAGAAACTGGTGGGAAACAGTCCCGGGTAGCCAAGAGCAACCTTTGATGATGACATGGGAGGAATTCTTAAGAGAGTTCAAATTGAACTATATGCCACCAATTTATAGGGGACGAAAGAAGCTTGAATTTCTTGAACTAAAGCAGAATGATCAGTCTGTGGCCGAATATGAGCAATAATTCACTAGATTATCCCGGTACGCCCGAGAGGAAGTAGCAATTAATGAGTTGAAATGAAACAAATTTGAACGGGGATTAAGAATCGAGATACGAGAGAAACTAGTGGTGCAACCACCTACATTCATTGCCCTACAGGAAGCTGCTATAAGGGCTGAAGTTATAATCAAAGAAAAGAATGAAATAGAAGCAAAGAAGAAGAAGACCACTAGGACATTCACTTCATCTTACTCTAGGGGTACTTCCTTCATAACTAGGGGAGGATTTGGGAGTCAGAGAGGAGGTTTTAGAGGCAGAGGCAGAGGTAGAAGAAGAGGTGAAGGGACTTCAGCAGCTATTCATACAGAGTTTGTTGAACCATCACTCCCTTAGGGTAGAGTTTATACTTTGACCCGACAGGAGGCACAGGCATCTCCAGATGTTGTGACTGGTATACTTTCTATCTGTGAACATGATGCATATGTATTAATTGATCCAGCATCAACAAGTTCATTTATTTCTCAAGAGTTTGCATTGCGTGTGCATGGTAGAATAGAACCATTTGGGTGTGAAATTTGTGTTTCTATGCCTGCTGGGTGAGTGGTAGTTGTAAATACTGTTATGATGGCATGTCCTATTTTGCTTAATGGTGAAACAATATTTATGGATTTGGTGGAAATTAGTCTTCGGGATTATGATGTGATTTTGGGAATGGACTGGTTGTCGAGCAATCATGCTATTCTTGACTATCAAACTAAGGAAGTTAGTATAAAGATAAATGGGGAGATGAAAATTATATTTACGGGAGAAAGGAAGATTTTGCCTAATTGTTTGCTTTCTGCAATTACTACATCTCAGATGATTAAGGCAGGGTGTGATGCTTATCTTGTAAATGTGGTAGATACTACAGTTGTTAGTCCAGGGGTTTCAGATGTGCTGATTATTCAAGAGTATCCCGATGTTTTTTCGGAAGAGTTACCAGGACTACCACCACATCGAGAGGTTGATTTTAAAATTGAGACAATTCCGGGAGTTGCACCTATTTCGATAGCACCTTATAGAATGGCACCAACAGAATTTCAAGAATTGAAGAATTATTGGAGAAAGGATATATTAGACCTAGTATGTAATGAAGGAAGTGCACTCATAAATTTGTGGACTTCACATGCATCACATTATGCTCTCATAAAAGATTCAAATACAAGGATACTGCTGGAACACAATGAATCGAGACTATTTTTAGAAAATACCATGACTATTAGATAAGGTCCATTTGCTGCCATTAGAATTATACAGCTCGACCAAAAAGAAAAAAAATAGAAAAGGAAGCAAAAAAAAAAGAGCAAAGCAAAAGAAAAGATTGAGGAAAAAAGAAGAAAAATAGAGAGAGAGGGAGAGAGAGATGAAAAAAAATGCAAACAAAAAGAACAAAAAAAGAGAGAGCAAAAAAGAAAAAAAAGAACAAAAGGCCGAAGGCATCAAACGGACATAAATACATAATAGTAGCAGTCGAATACCTCTCGAGATATGTTGAAGTTGTATCCTTGTCAACAATGATAGCATAGAGCATGACTAAATTTTGGTGTCCATTATCAGGGTGCAACGACTCAGTTATTCTAGAAAAAAAGGGATTGAGCATCACAAGTCCTCTCCATGTAAGCCAATGGTGGCCATTGAAGTTGCCTTATCAATAGAGATGTAAATCAGGGTTGCACTTGATTTGGAGATTTCAGAAATGCAATGGGCCAATGCAAGATGTCAACAATTGTTATACCTTGAGGAGAAAAGGAAACAAGGTCTATATCACACTCAGATTTATCAGCAATGAATCACAAAAACTTCAATAAATAGGTTGAGCCTAGACCAGGCAAGGAAGGTGATTTGATTCTGAAGTAGGCTAAGCCCACTCCTTTTGATTCAAAGAATGAATCCAAGTCTAATCGGGAAGGCCTATACTAAGTCAAGAAGGTTCTGCCTACCGATGTTGCAAAGATCTCAAAGTGAAGTAGTGATTACCTCCAAAAAAGTCCCGCTAGGGAGAAAACCTAAAAGGACTGTCTAGGAAAAAATCAGGGAATTAAAAAAAGGAGAGTATTAAAATGGTGAGTCATAAAACCCGTGAGGGATAGTTGATGACAGCAGTAATGTTACATTTGTTAAATGAATAGAAATTGATTTTGAACTCTTGTCAAATTTGTGTAATGTTTGATCAATGTTGTTGCATTCAAGTTTGAAATAAAAAAACATTAGGCAAGTAGAACAAATCATATGATGCATCATTCATGCAACCCAGTCTTCATCATTTTCAATGGTTCTTCCATCGATATTCAATGTCCATGCCGGGGGGCATGTCATTGCAAGGAGGTCAAGTGTTTACTATGGATGATATGACCAGTTCAATCCTCTGTCAATATTTCAACCTGGGAATGCCCATAAAAAATGATAAAAAGGAAAATTTTCCTGATGAGTTGGAAATTAAGGCAAAAGAAAAGAAAAGAAAAATGAGCCCGATGAGTTGAAAACCTATTTTTAGGAGGGCCATGCAAAAATTAGGGCATGCCTACTAGGGTGAAAACCTCGTATGAGATTTGTACGAAAAACACAATGAAGACCTCGTGCAGGGCAGTCTAGGAAAAAATCATGGCAAAAAAAAAGAAATGAAAAGAGGAAATAAAGGTCAGATGCCTCTGGTCTCAAGTATTATTCTACACTTGGTTATCTGTTCCTTCATTTGTTGATCTCCTATTTCACTTATCACTATTACTTTCCATCCATCACATTCAAATCCCATTCATTGTCCGACCAGGGGGCAAACGGCTATTCACAACCATTAAGAAGGGAGTCAAGCAGAGGGACTCAATCTCCCCTTTCTTGTTTGTGATCGCTATTGAATGTTTGAAATAAATTCTAGATTCAGCAATTTCCATGAGTATTAATGAGGGTATTTGTAGATAAGGAGGGGTTGCCTCAAAGCCTGAGCCATGATTAGCAACTGCAGCACAGTGTGTTCAGCTGTTGGGCTGAAGTTGTAGTCGCCACCCGAATCGTCATCGAGAATGTCTTACAAGGTGTACACCTCGATTCATCTCAAGAATATGAAAGGTGCATTGACCCCAGAGATTCAAGGATTGGACTTATCAATTCTAGAGCGTGATTCTTTACCCAATACTCCTTGTATTATACCAACCTTCATTCCTTCTAACAAGCAATAACAACATATAACAATTACCCCCTACTTTTTACATACATGCATGCAATGGTGAGTCTCTAACAATCAAACAAGAGTTAATTTTAATAATTGCCAGAAACCATTAGAGTTAATTAGCATGCATAAGTGATAACAAACATGGCCACAATCAACACATCAACACAACCTAGGGTTTCTATCATTTTAGACCTAAAACGATTACCAAATAAACATTAATAATCAAATTCATGCATTAAAACACATAAATAATCACCAAAGAAGTTTCAGAAATTTGCCTCATCGCTGCATTCCATGTGAAAGCTACTGTACATTCACAAACGAGCCCGTACGCTACTGACTTAGGCCCAACGCCATAAGAGGAGGAAAAACAGGGGCCAACGCCACTCATAGGAGTGGCGTTTAGACCCAATGCCACTCACCTATAGGCATTAGTGCCCAACGCCACTCCTGGCAATGGCATTGGTGGTCAGAACACAAACAACATGCGTGATTTAACAAAAAACAAGATTTTCGGGTTTACCAAGTTCAAAAAACACACATACAGAGACGATTATGAACAAAACATTCACTAAAACATGTTATAATGCATGAATCATAATAAAACAACCTAGATCTAATCATGACAAGCATTAAAACACAAAAAGGATCAAACTTTACACATAAAACTTGCAAAGAAACAAATTTTATGCATGCAAACATACAAAGATGACAACTTTATGCATTAAAACACAAAGAGAAACATTTTTTATGCATTCAAAACAAGTTCATGGCATCAAATACTAAAGATCTAACATAAAACACATTAAAACATGCAAAGAAAGCAATTTTAAACATTCATAATGCATGTATATGGCATTTAATGACACTTAAACAAATCAAGCATGCATAAACATCATTTAAACATGCAAAATAGAAAATTAAAACAAAGAAAGACATAAAAGCAAAAGATCATGGCATGAAAATCATGCAAAATATGGCAAAAATAATGAAAAACAAAGGAAAAGAAAACTTACCTTTCAAGAAATGGATTTAGAAGTTCTTGAGAAGCCTTAGATTTGATTTGAGTGACTTTTAAGTTGCTTTTTAACAACTTAGGATTACTGGATTTTTGTTTAAATGGATTGAATACTTCAAAATGTCTTTTGAATGCTAAATATGCCAACTTTTAAGAGTTTTTGTGTTAAACAATTGAAAAGGGGTGAAATCTTGTCTAGCTAATAATGAATTCAGAGAGTTAATATGAGAAACTAAACCCTAAATTTGTGTAAGCTGTTATCCTCTCCCAAAAACCTAGTTTTAGATGAGTATTTATACGCATATTAGCTTAAAACTTAAGCTAGGGTTACTACCATGACTTTCCTAATGAAAATCAATGACTTAGACTCAAAGCAAAGGATATTTTGGTCAACAATGTTCTTAGAGGGCCTTAGGACGCGTACACAGCTCGTACGGATCAATCCGAATTGATCCCCAAAATCGGGCTTGAAAAGCCCAATGTTGAGAACTCTGGGTCCAACACTAGTCCTAGGAATGGCGTTGGGACCAACGCCAATCCCCTAAGTGGTGTTGGACTCAAAACCACTCCCAGGAGTGGCGTTTTGGCCCAATACAAGGCAGGAAGTGGCATTGGGGCATTTTGGCCTTAAAACGACCGAATTTGAAAAAGTGCATAAAAGAGAAAATGTGTAAAATGGCCTCAACTATCAACCATCAAAATTTCAAGTCATTCTGATACTCGTAGATAAAGTTATGATGAAAACAGTCTAAAAAATGCACTATTTATGTTTAAAATAGAAGTTTTGGGTAAAATCATGCTTTGTAGGCTTAGAAAATGAATTGAATGTAGCTATGTAACCTCTAGAAAGCAATTTTCAACTCAATTCATGCTATTTAAAGCATGAATGATCATCACTGGACCTCCGAGCTGCTTCCTCATTCCTGCATCCAAAAATTAGGAGTTAATAGTTTGCCCCTGCTTTGACGGAGGTTTGTAATATTAAATAATTAATATGAAAAATGATGACATAGCAATAACCACATAATTTTTAGGAAGAGAAATGTGTACCTAAGTTCTAACCCATTATTATTCGAATATCAGGATGAAATCTCATCTAGGACCATTATCGCCTAAATTCGATTTCAACACCTGTTCTTTCTGGCTTAGATACCAGGATGTGGTATTACTTAGGACCATTATTGCCCAAGCTCTACCTTACTCTGGCTCGAATACCAGAATGAAGTTTTATCTAGGACCATTATCGCCTAGATTCAACTCCAAAAGAAAACATCAGAATTTTCTGGCTTGAACTCCTAGATGAGATTTTACTTAGGACCATTATTGCCTAAGTTCCACCCCATTCTAGCTTGAATACCAGATAAAATTTTTATCTGGGACCATTATCGCCTAGATAAAACTTTAAAGGAGAGCATCTGAATTTTGCTCCAATTATTTGGAACAAGGTTTTGATCTTACTTATTTTAAAACAAGATCTGATCTGGTTTGTTTCCAGGACATATGGCCTTCAACAGGGAATGCATCTAGCACTTATGGCCTCCAGTAGAAAAGCATCTGGCATTTATGGTCTTCGGTAGGGAATGCATCCGACATTTATGGCTTTCAATAGAAAATGCATCTAACACTTATGGCCTTTAATAGAAAAGAATCCGGCACATATGGCCTTTAGCAGGGAATGCATCCAGCACTTATGGCCTTCAGTAGAAAATGCATCTGACACTTATGGCCTCTGAGCAAAAAAGCATCCGACACTTATGGCCTTCAGCAGGGAATGCATCCGGCACTTATGGCCTTCAGCAAGGAATGCATCCAGCACTTATGGTCTTCTACAGAAAAGCATCCAGCACTTATGGCCTTCAGTAGGGGAATGCGTTTGGCCTTATTGGTGTTTAATAAGGAATGCATTTGTCCTTATTGGCATTTGGCAAGGAAATGTTATTTTAAAAGAGATAGAGTTTAGGCACTTACCTTAGTTGCTTATATTCTGATTCTGTTGAATCTTCTGTTGAATCTTTCAAACTTCATTTGGGAATAGTGTTGTCTACATCTTGAGAATATCTGAAAAATACTCTCCATTAGGGAATTTTTATCTTGAAATCAAATCCATTAGGAAATTGGATTTGCTTCGATTCTGGAGTTTTCCACTGTCGAATTCTAGAATTTTTACCGTAGTTGTTTGTAATTTCCCTAAAATTTTCCCCCAGTTGGACTTGATCTTTGGACTTGCATGCCCCGAGTGTGGTCTTTGATGTCTTTGTCATTGATGGCATTGACTTTATTTGTCATTCATGTGCTTTTCCTTGTCACTTTTTACCTGGTAGATGTATGCATGTCTCGCATGGATGCATGGAACATATTTATGCTTAATTTAGTGCATGTCGTGTGCTTATATTTAACAGTTTTGAAGGCTAATGCATGTTGCATGTTGCATGCATGAATTCTTATGCTAAAACTATATCCTACAGGTGTATGATATGTCATGATCTATAACTACATGAAATGCATGAAGTAGTGGATATGGAATGTAGTGCATAGAAGCCTCCTAGATTCATAAAAATCTGCAAAAATCGAGATAGCATTATAAGGGGCCATGTTGACTTAACTATTGTTGAGATCAACCCTTGAACTATAGATTTAGTCCATGGTGAAAACTTGATAGTTACTGCTAGTGTTAGACCGAATTACACGAACCAAGGAACTGCCCCCGAGCATTTAGTACTGTGGTAGATGGTACAGGCCAAGAACTTGCCCCCGAGCATTTGTTCAACAACCGATTGATAGGGCGAATGTCTTGTACAAACAACTTTAGTGAATACACCCTTGTTGGTCTCATATCTGTCTCACTTTATTTGCTTAATATTTTCTTTTCTAGCTTGAATGCGACGACACTAATCATATAATAAGTAAATTTGACAAAAATTCAAAAGTCGACCTTTATTCTTTTAACAATGGTACAAAAGTGTACTTTACATCACTGCAAAAGATAGTGCTACTATAAATAATCCCTTCGAGTTTTCAAAATTCATTTTCAGAAAAATTTAATTAATGGTAATGTTAATGAAAAAGCTTTCCAAAACCAAATCAAAGTGAAAATCTTTTGACTAACTTTGTTCGTATCTTAAGATGCTTTGAGCACATTTCTAGTCTTAAGATAAATTATAGTAAAAGTTATCTGATTGGCATCGGTGTATCTCAATCCTAAACCAACAACTATGCTTCTCCTTTTAATTGCAAAGTGGAGGACCTCCCTATTTGATATCTTGGGACTCCTCTAAGCCGGAGATCTTTGTCCTTGAAGGATTGGAGTATTGTGTCTTCTAATTTTATGAATAGGCTCTCTCTTTAGAAAGGAACTTCCCTCTTTTTTGTTGGCCGATTAGTTCTCATCAAGTCGGTCCTTTGTAAAATGCCAGTGTACATGATGTCTATCTTTTATATGCATGTTTTAGTTTCCAAACAACTTGATAGTTATATGAAACAATTCCTTTAGAAGGTAACCCAAAAGGGAGGGCTCTGTGAAAAGTTTCTTGGGATCATGTCTGTATGCCTTTCAATAGTGTGGGTCTTGGTGTTCCTTCATGGCCAATTAAAAACTCCAGCTTTTTGTTAAAGTGGGTATGGAAAATTAAGAGTATCGACAATAGATCTCTTTGGAAACAATTTACTTGTGTTGTTTTAAGTATTATAGAATGGATGTTTTTATCTACTTGTAACCCCTCTCAGCTTCCCCCAATTTGGAAAGGTATTCGCAAAGCTTGTGTAACTAACAATGATCTTTGGTCCTTCTTTATTGGAGCTGTTCAGTTCTTTATTGGTAATGGAATTATAGTCATTTCTGGCATGATAAATGGTTAGGAGATGCTCCTTTTTCAAGATGCTACTCCGTATTATTCTCGTTAGCAATTGATAGCTCTATTTATGTTCAAATAGCCCTCCAAGTTTGCTATTTTCAGTGTGGGATACCTTCTTCAAAGAGATGTCTGCGGCTGGGTGAATTGGACAACCTATCTAACCTTGGAATAGAGTTGCAAGTCGTTCATCTCCGAGATCAAGAGGATAAACTGTTATAGAATTTATGTAAGTCCAACACTTACTCAGTTTAGTCTTTTGTTTCTCAGTTTTACTCTACCCTTAGCATGCACGTCAATTTGGTTTCCTTCTCCTCTACATGGAACTCTAGTGCTCTTCCAAAAGTCAAGTTTTTCATATGGTTGTTATTACATGAGAAACTTCCGAACAGAGAGTTCTTAGCCAGCAGAATCTCCATTAGTAACATGTTGTGTCCATTTTGGGGTATCATTGGAAGTCAAAACCATATACTAGTTCACTACTCCTTCTCATATAAGGTATGCAATAGTTTATTCAAGTGGATTGGCATTAGTTACACTATTCCTTATTCAGCAGTAGACTTTTATCAAGCATGGGCTAGTTCCTTCAAAGGCAAAATTCAACAGGATTTTTGTATTACTTTATGGCTCATTTTAGCATTGGAGTTATGGAAGTGAAGGAATAAATCTATCTTTCAGGGAGAATCTCAAACTTCAGACTTGCTTTTTAGAAGTATTTATTTGTCTTCTTTTCTCATCTAATGTAAATATTCCAGTTGTTCTTTCTTTGCAGATTACATGGCTAGATGTCCTGTTATTTTCTTAAGGCTGTAATTCTTTGTTTGTATTCTTTGTGACCTCTTCGGTCACTTTTTTGATAAGAAATCTTCATTCATCCAAAAAATGCATGTTATGGTAGATTTATATGTTGGTGTATATGCATGTTCTGATAGATATATGTTGGTACAATTAAACATGCATGTTTTGGTAGATTTAAGTTGGTGAATATATATGTGTTGTTAGATTTAGGATTGTGATATTGATAAATTATATATGTATGCATGTGCTGCTAGGTCTAGGATTGTGAGATGATGAAATATTGTATGTTTGCATGCGCTGGTAGATTAGGTTTGTGAAATTTGTGTTAATTGAGTATGGGTAATTTATGGTAGGCCCGACATTGTGAGAAAAGTATAGAAGTGTTTTCTTTATAGAAATGGCCCCATTTATTGGGGAGATACGTGTATATATAGGGGAAACTCTGCCAAAATTTTAGTGGATTTTGTGTTAGGTTTTAATTTAGGTTAGATAATATAGTTGACACAAAACGAACTGAATTTAATTCATATTTCAATTGCATTCTCCTTGCATTGAAATAATTTCATTATAAAATATAAGAACTTAATATTATTCATAAAATTTATTAAAAATTTGAGATAATCATTTGCATCCTCCTAGCAATGAATAAATAAACTCAATTGAACTATTAATCCGATTCGCGTGCATCGTCCTTGCAACCAATGAATAAGTTACTCAGTTTGCATCGTCCTTGCAACCGAGTTCGCTATCTTTCAATAAATATTATAAATCCAATTCAATTGCATTATAAATGCACCAATATAACATAATTCAATCTAATTGAAGTAAAATTGTATAACAAACTTCAAATTTAAAGTTAAATCGACTGTTACCGGTCGTTTTAACACGATCATGTAGTGAAATCGTAGAATTCTCATCCTATATACTAAGATGGAATTCTAGGGTATTGGATTGTTTGAATGGATAGTTTGTGAACTTGGCATGTATTTAATTTATCACGGTAGAAAATATATGAGAACGATTAGAATATCGAGTGCCTTTTAATGGTTAGTTCTTCTCTGGATGCATATTTTTGTATATGCCGACTATTGTTCGAATTATTTCTTTGATTCTATAACATTATTCGACATAATCAATCCTACATCTGGAGAACCACGCTGAAAGGCTACCTGAGATTCTTTTCTTTTCATATATCATGATAAGTTATAGATGTTAATTTCACAAACGAGGTAGGGCCAAACCTTTGGACCGTCTACTTTAATAAGCAGGTAGGCAGAGTTTTTAGGATGCATTACGCATATCAACCCAAAAATTAATGTCAATGGAATATGATTAATGTTATTTGAATGATTGAGGCTTTGAATAAGTTTACTTATGAAAATAAAATGGTGTGATGAGATATTCAACTTATCACACCATTTTATTTTCATAAGTAAACTTATTTGAAGCCTCAACCATTCATTTCATTAATTGAACATAACCAAATTGAATTCTTTCATTT
>CANYLF010321969.1:0-11932 GCA_948193215.1 Bocquillonia castaneifolia
AGTGTGGCTTCCAATGATCCACTACCTAATGAGAACTAAGGGAAGTACAATTGTGTAGCTCTAGTTCCATATAGAGTTTCAAGTTTAAAAGGAAGGCATTAGACAATGTCTCGAATTTCTCAGATTTAGACATTGAAAGGAGGCAGAACCACACATTCATATGTGAGGTTCCCATCTATATTCTTTATGCCACTTCATTCCTAACTTTGCCTGCCGATTTCTAAAAACCCATCGAGATCCGAAACAAGGCAGATTCCAAGGAGAAAGGGTCTGTAGAAGAAGAACTGGGGCAGTTCTCAGTCAGGTGACCATTAAAACCACCAGTCTTGGTAGCTTAAAGAGGGTGGTGTTTGACAAACCAGCAGAACCTATGACGAAGAATATCAAGCCTCTTTACATCAAGGCTCACTTGAATGACATACCCACTTCACGAGTCCTGGTAGACAATGGGTCGACTTTTAACATCATGCTCATAAGGATGCTGAAAGAGTTTGGGTAAGATAGTGGAAGACTTGATCTCTACAGAAGTATCAATCTCGGCATTCACAGGAGAGCTTACTAAGACAATAGGAGTTCTTCCAGTGGAGATAACAGTAGGGACCTAGACCTCATGGACTGCTTTCTTCATGGTGAACTCACTAGTAAGCTACCAAGCTCTATTGGGAAGGGACTGGATTCACACCAACTAGTGTGTATCCTCCTCTGATGTGATCTAAGGTACAAAGAAATGGACCATTGACCAAGCAGATTTTGAATTTATACATGTAGCCTTGTAATCCGAATGCATAAAGATTAAATTCAAATATTTTGAATGGATTTTTTTATGATGACAATGGTTTAAAGACAATAAGTTTGTTAGCAATCTAATAAGCTTAATTCTACAAAGTCAAGAAAGTCAACAAGTCAAAGTCAAAGTCAACTGAATGGTCAAAGGTCAAAGGTCAAAGGTCAAGGAAGGTCAACCCAAGACTAAGTCAATGGTCAAGGGTCGAAACCCTAACCCTAATCCTAAAGGTTGGCTACTTATCCATGATTCCAAATCTAATTGGAAAGCTAAAATCGGATTTACTAAGCACAGCAGCTTGTTCTGGGCATAAATTTTACTACACAACTTTGTTTTTTTTAATGAATTTTTTTTTTAGTGAAAACAAATTCGCAAACCCTAGTTTTGATTAAGGTTGTGGACACAACAAGAATCACAAGAAATCGCAATAATCAAATCACACAAGGGTGAGGATTCAACAATTGCAATCCCACAACTCATAAAAATTGAAGATGAAGTGAAGACGGACTATTAATTGAAAAGACAAATGAATTGAATTCAACTTACAACTTACAGATCTAATCCACGCAACTTGCAACTTAATTCAACAAGAAACAAACTGAATCAAACAACAAACAAGAAATGAAATTTTTTTTTAAAGATTCGGCAAAGACAAGAAAAACACTAAACCAAACTTTCAAGTTCAGCTTTGATACCAATTGATAAGAACCAACACTATTGGTAGTGATCAGGAACACCAACAATGGGTTTGGAATTATGGATAAGTAGCCAACCGTTAGGATTAGGATTAGGGTTTTGACCCTTGATCATTGACTTGGTCTTGAGTTGACCTTCCTTGACCTTTGACCGTTGACCATTTGGTTGACTTTGACTTTAACTTTGACTTTGACTTTGACTTTAACTTATTGACTTGTTGACTTTCTTGGCTTAGATCATATCATTCTTGGTGCACCAGTTCTTACTGTTTTGTAAGGGAAATGATGTAGAGATTGTTTGGGCTGACAACAAACCATTCCCCTCCACTTCTGATGTAGTGGAAGCTCGCTACTATGACAAAAAAAAGTGGGACCTATACAGTTTAAGAGGAGGTCCAAGTCAGGATTCCCAAAGAAGGTCCATATATAGGAGGTTCAAGAAGAAGTACAAAAGGTCAAGGTCTAGGATGAAACTTTGACCAAGTCCACTGCTATCGTGCCTTATAGGAGGCCGAGTAGTTCTGCCCCCATTATTGAATTGATTGATGATTAGTCTCCCTAAGGAGCAGTATGTAGTAGTTACAACTACTATCTTAAAATATCACATGCAGTAATTATTAGAAAAAATCAAACTTCAAGCAATAGAAGAAAGTGAATGGGAGACTATAGAGGCAAAACTGGTTTATTAAGAGAAACTAGAAGTAGACCAAGATGAGGTTATGATGGAAGATATTGAATCAACTCCACCAAAGTGAGAGGATTCAACTATTTCTCAGCAAACACCTGAGAAGTTAGAAAAACTGAACTTGGGCATAGTAGAAAACCAATAGATTACCTACATCAGTGGACGGCTAAAAGAACCATTAAAGAGTTGGTTGATTTCTTTATTAAAGGAGAACAAGGACTGTTTTGCTTGGAACTATACAGAGATGCCAAGTCTGAGCAGGAAACTAGTAGAACATAGGCTACCTATCAAGCCTGAGTTTAAACCATACTGCCAGCCTCCACGTCGTATGTCCAAGGAAGTAGAACTCAAAATTAAAGCAGAGATAGAGAAATTGTGTAAGGTTGGGTTCATTAGACCAACCAAATATGCAAGCTGGCTTGCCAATGTAGTTCCAATGGTAAAAAAGAATGGGAAACTGAGGGTGTGTGTAGACTTCAAGGAACTCAATGAGGCCACACCCAAAGATATTTATACTATGCCCATAGCATACACACTGATGGACTCAGTGGCAAACCACACCCTATTATCTTTCAAGGACTGTTTCTCAGGGTATAATCAGATATACATTGCTGAATAAGATATCCTTAAGATAGCCTTTACATGTCCTGGGTCTATTAGGACTTTTGAGTGGGTGGTCATGCCTTTTGGACTATGCAATGCTGGGGCTACTTACCATAGGGCCATGAATGCAATTTTCCATGATCTGTAGGGAAAAACAATGGAGGTCTATATCGATGACATTGTGGTGATGTCCAAGTTGGCCAGAGAGCACTTGGATCATTTGAAAGAAGCTTTTTAGAGGATAAGGGGCCACAACCTGAAGCTCAACCCCTTGAATGTGCTTTTGGGGTTAGAGCAAGGAATTTTCTTAGTTTCTTAGTACATCAAAGAGGAGTAGAAGTTGACCAGAGCAAGGCTAAATCCATCAGAGGTGTAGAACCTCCCAGGAACAAGAAAGAACTGCAGAAATTTCTTGGTTAGGTCAATTACTTGAGACGTTTTATATCTAACCTGGCAAGAAAAACTTGGGAGATTTCAGATCTGCTCAAGCTCAAGAATCAGGAAGAGTTTTGGTGGGAGGAAAGACACCAGGTCACATTTGACCGGATCAAGTCCTACCTGACAGAGCCATCAGTATTGATTCCACCAAGGCCTGGAATACCATTGAAACTGTATATAGCTGCTATAGAGGAATCTGTTGGTCCAACAAAATAGGCCAGGACATGAAGAGGTATTCTACTATTTTAGCAGAGCTTTTACACCTACAGAGACCAAGTACACCCCTATTAACAAATTATGCCTTGCATTGTATTTTGCTTGTACTAAGTTGATGCACTACTTATTAGGGAACAAGGTCTATGTAGTATCTCAAACTAACCTAATGAAGTACATGTTAAATAAACCAGTTCTTTCTGGTAATATTGGCAAGTGGTTGCTTAGTCTGTCTGATTTCAATTTAATATATTCCCCTTAAAAATCGGTCAAAGGCCAAGCTTTGGCTTATTTTTGTGCAGATCACCCATCATTATATATAGAGGAAGTTAAGGAAAAAAAGAATTGCCTGTGTATAGTACATAAGTATAGCCCTAGACCCTCAAATTTGATGGGTCTAGTACTGACAGGTCTACTAGAATTGGTTTAACTATTATTTCTCCCGTTGGAGCTAAGGCCGCCTTATCTTTTACCTGGATTTTGAGTGTACTAACAACTAGGCCGAGTATGAGGCCTTGATTATTGTACTAGAAATCTTGCAGGATCTAGAGGCGGAAAAGATAACAGTGATGGGAGATTCCAAGCTAGTTCTCAGGTAGGTGATAGGGGAATACAAGTGCTGCCTGCAATTTGTCTCTAGCACCCTACTTCATCGCTGTGGTCCAGCTACTGGAGAGCTTTGAAGCAATAGAGTTTGTGCATGTCCCAAGACAACAGAACTGGGATGTTAATGGTAGTTTGAGAATGTCAGAAGAGTTAACCTACCGACTCCTTACATTTCATAAGCGGTCCCATCCATCAAAGTAGAAAGGGGAATCTAGGTAGAAGTGATGAATTGTGAAGCAAAAATCCCTCAAGACTAGATGATTGACATCAAGTGGTACTTGGAGAACCCAGCTAGTAAGGTGTCCCACAAGACCAAGATGTAGGCTATTTACTACATTTATGGGATGGGCAACTGTACAGAAAGGATCCTACAAGTCTGCTTCTAAAGTGCTTAACATTGCCACAGGCTTTGGAGGTTATGGATCGGGTTCATAACGGAGAATGTAGAGCACACCAGTCTGGGATAAAGATGAGATGGTTGATGAGGAGACATGGCGACTATTGGCTATCAATCCTAAAGGACTGTATTGCTTTCCCTAAAGGATGCCAAGAATGTCAGAGGTTCGGTGCCTTGCAGAGAGTTCCGGTGGCAGAACTACAATCAATTATCAAGCCATGGCCTTTTAGAGGATGGGCCATATATTTGATTGGGAAGATCCATCCATCCTCTTCCAAAGGCCACAACTTCCTCATAGTGGCCACAGATTAGTTTACAAAATGGGTTATGGCTACACCAATGCTCAAGGTTGAACAGATGGACGTGATTGATTTTATCAAGAGGGAAATTATTCACTAGTTTGGGATTCCCTAGTCTATAACCATGGATCAAGGTACCATGTTCACTGGCCATGAGGTCCAGGCGTTTGCAGTGGTTAACGGCATCAAGCTGTTGAATTCTACTCCATATTATGCACAGGCAAATGGCCAGGCTAAAGCATCCAACAAAATAATTATTGGTATCCTTGAAAAGATGTTGGAAGACAACCCTAAAGAATGGCATAACGTCTTGTCAGAGACTATGGACGGGAGGTGTGTCATAGCTTTGAATCATGGGCTAAACACCAAGCTAAACAAGTATTTGGCGACCACAGCACTAATATCCATTTAAGGAAAGGGAACATGTTAGTAAACAGAGTAAGGGAGTCGCCACCTAACTTATGTGCCAGGACCTAACCAGGGACTCAGCATATTTTAGATCACGGTATTAGAACGGGACATGTCACTTAATATTTTTTAATACATAGAGAGTAGTATTAATTAATTGGTAGACAAATTTAATTCATAAAACAATTACATATATATAGACACACCCGCTACATGTCAATTTTAACAAAATTATATAAAAATTCAAAATTACACAAAATCCAATTTAAATGTATAATCTAACTTAAAACTATAATTCTAATAAAAATTCACAACCTATTGATAATTACTTGTCTATTTTTCTTTTTAAAAAAGTAAAATTACTCTTTTAAACATACAAATATTTTTTAATTTAACAAGTATAAATTAAAAAATAATAATAAAGACATATAATTATATATTTGACACTTAATTATTAGTAGGTCTTCCTAAAAAAAAACTAATTGTAGGCATTATTGGGCCACAGATTAGAAGAAAAAAGTTTTCTTACAAAATAAAGAAAGAAAAGAAGGCTGAACATGGATTGGTTATTTGGTTTTGTGGGCTTTTATATGTCCGAACTTTTGTTATTTTTTTCCTCCTCTTCTATTAAAACGACGTTATTTCCTAAATAACAAAAGAAAAACATGTCTTCTTCAACCTGTTGTTGCCTGGCCTTCTGCTACTGAAATGACTGCCTTCACCAATAGCGCAGCTACAGGTCTCGATCTCAGCTGCAACACACATACGAGCGGATGAGCAGCTGACATGAAGGGGCGGCCACATACTTTAGGTTTAGTGTTAAATATAGTCAAACGTGTGTTTGATCTGACATATAATGCTTACTTTTTATTCTCTATCGTAGTTGGTTAGACAAGTCATATAAAATTGGCTAGATTTGAAATTAAACGAGAAATTTTGGATGTATTTAAAAATAAAAAGGAAAGTCTAAAGTATATTTGGTTTCAAATCAATCTGACATGTCTCCTCAAATAGGAGATAAAATGAAATTTTAAGCATATCATGTCAGATAAAATACACTTAAAGATCTATTTTAAATTAATACCTATCTTTTTTCTTTTTTTATGGAAAAGATAATTCATTAAGAAATTAAGAAGGAAGACGAGAGGCATCTACCATTACAGAAACCGAAGACACAGTTTTAAGAGATGATGTTAAAAACTAGTTTATTACAAGACCAACAAACAAACGAAACAGAACAAAAATAAAAGGATTGAATATTTTCAACTACTTGTGACACAAAGAATAGAAAGTTTCTTTGATCTATCATTTAGTACGTTGATGATGAGCAGCATAGCATATCACCCTCAACCTCGACACAGGAGAGGCCACATATTATATATTGTGCAGATTCAAGTCCCAGTTTTAGCGCCATAGCTTCAAGCAACAAACAAATTCCCGCTTGGCTGCAGTTGTAGTGTGATTTTCATGCCACCACACACACCCATTTTTTTGAAATACTCCACAATGTCATAGTAAAAATCTAAAATTCACCACCAGTCCTGACAAGAGTCACAAAATTCAAACTAACATTTGTGTGATCTTCAGTTGAACAATAATGCAGTCCAAAAACGACTATCAGTTGGTTTCCTAGTGTTGGGAAAATTAATAAATAGACCTAGGCACAAGCGGCGCAGCGGAAGCGGGACAAATATTTTATTTTGGAATAATAAAATAAATGGAGGCGTCAAAAATAGAGAAAAATAATAGAGACACAAAATTTAACGTGGTTTGGCGTCAGCCTACCTCTACAGGCAAAGGAGAAAATAAAATCCACTAATAAATATGAGGAGTACAAAATATTTGGAGAATAACCTCACAACTCGAAACTCAAAAATAATCAAATGGTGTTTATCCCTCAAATTGTACAAAAATAACATAATGAACTAATTATAATTTTTGTACCTAATAGAAAGACTAAACACCCAAAAGTATTACACCCAAAAATTCATTTCTATCACACTCTCAAAACACTCAAACACAGAAGCACACCGGGCACACTGAAGCACACACTACATCTCTCTTTTTTTTCAAAGACTCATATGTGTATTTATATATACACTCACATGTAGAGATATGCCAAAAGTTGGCCAACTTTCCAATTGTTATATTTCCACTTTGACTGTGTGCACCGAATTTGACCCTTCATATATTTATTTTTTATTTTTTCAAAATATTCAAATTAATCCAACACCTAGTTCCTACTACCTAAAATTAATAATCAGCCTCTGAAGTTCATCACAAAATGTAACTGTTAACTTAAAAATATGCACATTCCATACTTTGCGCTACAGATTTGATCAAGACTTCCTTACCGCTCTCGATAGAAACCGTTCCTTTAAATATTGAAAGATACATTTCTTAGATCTTCCAATCTCAAGGTACGAGAATACCTGTCTGAATTCCTCAACACCCATTTGTTGAAGAAGCATCATCCAAACAGGCCGTTGGACATTAATTGGTATAATCTTAATTAAGTTTTTCCTAACAATTAGTGGTACAAACTAACTTACTTTCCCCCTATAAGATAATCTAATGGTTCATACATCGTACTTCCATTCCATTATTGTCGATCATTGCGTTTTGAAGACAAGCCAGATAGATTATTCCTATTTGAAAAGGCCTTTTCTTGACTTGTCTATTCGAAGAGGTAATAAAAGGGAAGTTAGCTAGATTTGTTATTCAAGTTCTTTTCACATTTCAGTTCAGCAGAAGCATGGATAATGATCAAAATCTATTTGTTGCCTGTAGTAAGCTAGCTCCCTCATTTTAGTTTCTATCCAGGAATTAATTAGACTAGCATATTTCCTAATATTCTATGGACTTTGGGTGTTGATATAGACACTTTATGGTTAATCAAAGATTCAGAAAGCATTGTATCTGTTATTTTTCAGGTTTTCATGTCAGGATATTAAATTCCCATATGGTTTGTTTAAGCAGTAGGACTTGAGATTTTCATGTGCTTTTCAGAGTCGATCCAGCTGGTTCTCAAACATGTGGAAAAATTGTTCTTGAACAGCAGAAAACCAAATAATAGTTTTGTTTTTCACTTTTCCTTTTCAATACATCATTAAATTATTCATTTTTCCATTATACCCTTCTTTACTTTACATATTTATCAACATGTATACTATTAAAAAACTTGTGATATTTAATACTTACTAAGGATATTATAGTAAATTTATCATGAATTAACTAATAAAATTAAACATTCTTAAACTGTTTGCGACGGAGGAATATATAGTTGCAGCAAGAAAAAGAAGAGAATTGAATTAATTACGGTCACAAAAAAAAACACCAAATTTACGTTGTCCTTGTCAAAAGAATGCAAAACAACAAAAAGACTAGATTAGAAATAGATAGGTAGACCCCATGGAAAGCAAATTAGAAAAATATGAGCACCACCAAAATGAGCAATAATTAAATAGTAGAGAAAATGGGAATGATAGGGGAGATAAGAAAGCAAGTTGGAGGGATAAAAGAGAGGATGCTAGAGAAATTATCCGCTGCTTCGGTTCCAGCAGAAGCCTTGGAGAGTGCTCGTCATTTCTTAGAAAGTACTGTTAAAGATGTTACTGTTGCAGCTCATGGTCTTACTAAGGATGCTCTCAACCGCATCAAAAATCATCTTGTTGATATCGTCCCTTCACTCTCTCCTGCCGTTACTAGCAAGGTTTGCTTTATTTATTTACACTATAATCTCAATTAATGAATATTAGATTAATTAATAACATCGATTAAATAATACTTTTTCTCGGTCTTAAGTTGCATAAATATATTAAAAACTCGATGAATTAATAATTTCAATAAAGTAATATTTTTCTTTAATTCTAATTATACTATTTCAGTAAGGTGTTATTGAATATATTAATATTTGTTTTATATTGGATAAGAATATTGTCTATTGAAGCTTAGTGCATACTAATTAATTACTGAAAGCAATTTAGAATTTATTACTTTTATATAAATCATGTTCTAGATTCCGCAATCTAGTAGTCTAATTTTATTCGGTAATCTAGATTCTCAAATAAGCTTGCATGCATGGAATAGTACTTCATGAATACTAGTATATTGTTTTGGGTTATGTTTTATCACATGTATTTTACTCTAATATATTTAATACCCTCACATTTAAAAAATACATTTTTTACCCGGTACATTTTATTTTAATTGTATTGATTGTCCATTCTATATAATTTTTAGTAATTTTTTATTAAGATAAAACTAAAAAATCATACATAACATCAATATATGATATCATTATAATACAATATGTAAATCGATGTTTAAATACATTTTTTAGTATGAATATAAATACTTATAAACTCTAATGATAAATACACTCATTAATATTTATATTTATGATAAAATATAGTAGACATTACTTTAAATGTTTTTATCATCCTGTATCATATTTTATTGTTAATATAAGTTATTGCTTTTAATCTAATATAAAATAATTAAAATTGTTTCCATATAGATAATTGGTGTAGTAAAAATAGCATAGAGGGAGTAAAAAATATATTTTTCAAAAGTAAAGGGGCATTTAGTATATTATGGTAAAATACATGTGGCAAAACTTAGTTACCCATTATTTTTGTTGAACATCAGAATTTTGTTCAGAAAGGGTAAAATACGATTACACCGCCCCCACCCCCAAGGTATAAGCTATTATACCAGCATTCCCTATGTTTATATATTACCTTTGTACCCCCCCTAAACTTATTGCTCGTTAGCTGCAGATACTCTCTGTTAATTCTAAACCATTTTTTCGTTAAAAAATAAATAGAATGACAGTTCTACCCTTTGTTAATGAGAGAGAGAAAAAATCACTTCTCCTCCATTTTTTTCCTCCTTCCTCCTCTTTTCTCTCTTCCTTCTTTTTTTCTTTCTCCTGCAATTCCATTATCATGTTTCTTTCTCTCTCTCTCTTATCATCTTTTCTTCTTCATTCTTCTTTTTTCCTTTTTCTTTCATTCTCCTACAAATCTAATATTTTGTCAATAACATATGGAATATGGAAGAGTTGCATCTTTTAATCGAGATTTTTCATTAAATCAATAAACAATTTTAATTGGTATTGGTTGTTTTGAGATTAAATGATTTCATATCCTCCATTTTTCTTACCTTTATTTCTTCGAATAAAAGAGGTTAAATCTTTAGATCTAAGCAGAAGTGATATTGAAACTTTCATGTATGATTCTTCTTCTATTACTTTTTGAATTTAGTCATGGTTATGGTATTTATTTAAAGAATAGAAGGTGGTTTAGATTTGCTGCGATTGGTATTGAGTCATTGTTGATTAATGGAGGGAAGGAGTATTTCTGGGTGGGTTTTGTTTGGATTTTTTTTTACGTACAGTGATGGTGTTGGTAAAGGACTAATAGCTGAGATGGTTGTGTTGGAGGGTATTTTAAGCATTTTTAAATATTATTTAACAATTGACTACAAGAAAATGGGTTGAGCGAGATTTTTAACCTTTACAAACTAACGGAGGGTTATTGTAGTGTAACGGAATAATAGTACAATGGGGTAAAATGATATTATATAAACGTGGGGCACCCTGATATAATAGCTTATACCTTTGGGGGAAATCGAATTTCGCCTGCTCAGAAATCATAGTACTTTCCCCTCGTTCTTGATTTGTTTAATTGTCACAATTTGCTCCCTTTCTCATAATCAGAAAGATAAAAACAAGTTTAAGGAATCAAATTTAAAGAAATATAATTATACAAATTGATTTTGTGTTAAAAAAAAATACTTGATTTTGATTTTTGTTCAAGAATTGTTTTATAAATATTGTTTTTACTGTAACTTGTAAAGCATGAAAAGAGGTGCATTTTGGATCTTGATATTAGGTTCGGATGTTGTATATCTATGTATTATACCATGGAATCTATAGTACTTTTATATGATTAAATGACAAAATTGCAACTTTTATAAAATTGGATCTTGTATGGGCAAATGACAAAATTGTCCGCACGCTAAAATCGAAGAATTTAAAAGTTCAGATACAATTATTTATAAAATAAGGTTAATTATTAAAAAGGGTAAATTACTATTTCCCCTGAGGTTTATCAAAAATAACTATTTCATCCGTGACTTTTCAAAGGTCAACTATTTTCCCCCTTACGTTCATTAAAATTAACTATTATCCCATATATTAGTATTTGTTTTATATTGGATAAGAATATTGTCTATTGAAGGTTAGTGCGTACTAATTTATCACCGAAAGCAATTTAGGATTTATTACTTTTATATAAATCATGTTCTAGATTCCATAATCTAGTAGTCTAATTTTATTCGGTAATCTAGATTCTCAAATAAGCTTGCATGCATGGAATAGTACTTCATGAATACTAGTATATTGTTTTGGGTTATGTTTTATCACATGTATTTTACTCTAATACACTTAATATCCCCACGTTTAAAAAATACATTTTTTACCCAGTACATTTTATTTTAATTGTATTGATTGTCCATTTCTATATAATTTTTAGTAATTTTTTATTAAGATAAAACTAAAACATCATAAATAACATCAATAAATGATATTGTTATAATACAATATGTAAATCGATGTCTAAATACATTTTTTAGTATGAATATAAATACTTATAAACTCTAATGATAAATACACTCATTAATATTTATATTTATGATAAAATAGTAGACATTAATTTAAATGTTTTTATCATCATGTATCATATTTTATTGTTAATATAAGTTATTGCTTTTAATTTAATATAAAATAATTAAAATTGT
>CANYLF010322748.1:0-14947 GCA_948193215.1 Bocquillonia castaneifolia
AGAGAAAATGCATTGCAGAAATACTTGCAAAGGTGGTTTTCCATTTTGTTCCGAGTCTTGTTATCTGGTGGAGCTTTCTTATTTTTCTCAGCCTGTTACATGTTTATGCCTATTTTTCATATATATCAATGTTTAGGGGAGTGAACAATTTGAGCAAGCTGATCGGAAAGCTGATGAGTGGAGAAGTAGGGAGATCGCCGCCAAGGATGCTAATCAACTCAAGGTAGTGGTACTTTAATGTTTTAAGCTGCATGTTAAAACTGTCATTTGTGTCTCTTACGTCCACAAGATGGTTATCCTTGATCTAGGGTCTAAAGGATTCTGTGATGTTATTGTCTAAACAGAAACATTTATATTCGTTCACACATGACTCTGCATGCTAAATACGTGTAATTTTGCCATTGCATTGATTGATATATATGTTCACTATACGAAACTGTATAATTAATTTTCTTTGAAGGATGAAAAATTGCATACTTGCAAATACTTCATCCTGTTAGAATGTCATGGTTATGTTTTTTTCCCTATTTATTATCTTGATTTTAGGTGTAGTATAAAGTTTGCATGAATTGAAACTTTAGTATATGTGGTTTCAGATGGCAAAGATGAAAGAAATTGCAAAACTCAAAGCAAAAGAGAAGAAAAAGAGATTAGAATCTGAGGTGAGAATCTGAGTTACTTGCCTTGATACATAGAGATGTACTATTGTCTTGTCTTGCCAAAATATAATATTAAAGGCTTGACTGAAGCCTATCTATTTTTACGATAAACTCATTTCTTTTGCTCAGAAAACAGAACTCTTGTTAGTTGTTTCTGCTTTTCCACTTTTTGATATTTCAGAAAGATTTTGCTTGATTAGTACTTGGTCTCTCATAGTTGGTACATGATTTCATTGAGCTTTATGCATTTAGCAAAGATAAAATAAAAAAGGAAAAATAGGCACTTTGAATTTTGAGTGCAAATTGGAACTGGTATTTAATGATGGCCGGTCTAGAAACTATCTAATTTCTCATTTACTTTTCAGCGGGTTCTAGAGAGGGACTTCCTGTCTTTTCATTAAACAACACTTAGAATTTGAATAAAACCAGTCTTTACATTTGTTATATGGTGTTAAAAGCTAGATTTATCTTTATCACTATTCATAGGAGAGTTCAAAGCCGTATTCTGAAACTTAGTACTGGAATATTGTTGCAGTTTTTGTGTTATTCTTCTTCCCTTAACATTTAAATCTCATACAATGTCATATATTTCACCTTGAGCTGGTTTTGATGGTGGAGAGGAATTACGTTCCATCAGAATCCAGAAATTGAGAAAACAGGGTGTTCCAAATACTATTTCTTATGTTTTTTATTTACCATTTGCTAGGGGTGCTCACATTTTGGTTAATTAAACCACTGAGCTATTTTAAAAACCGAACCGTTTGGTCCTTTTTTTACCGGTCAGTATGGTTATGGTTTTTTTTTGCTGCGTATTCTCATTATTATTACACATATAAACCTATTTATATAATCATTATCATATATATTATTATATTTTATGTTAATTATATTATATATTAAAGATTTTAAATATAAATTTATGGTGAATAATAATTAAAGTATTGAAAATTAAATAAAAAAGAATAATTCATAATAATTTCACATATATGATATAAAAAATATATATAATTAATGTTTTGTTTTTTTTTTTTCTAGTTCCGTTAACCATTGTCTTTCTAAAACTAGAAACCTAGACCTAGCCCATAGGTTCAGTTAACCACATTTTTTGGTTCGGGCTGATCAATTTCGGTTTTTTTTCATTTTTTTTTGCATTTGCATACCCGATCTGTTCTTATATGATTGGCTCTTATCTTTGACATCAGTATGGTAGCATGAATTAACATACAACTGCACTTATAATGCTGTAACTGTGACTTTCAGCTTATATGGAAGTCAGCAACAAATGCAGCATTCATGCTTGAAATGAAGGTTGATAAGTTTCAACAAATAAAAGTTTCCATCACAGCTTGCCTAAGAAAACCCTAAAACCAAATGAGGCTTGATGTATTAAACCTCTCGAAACTTTTTATTTGTCTTTTCTTATTTTTCATGTGTTAATCATGCGTGTAATGTTGTGTGATATTCATGCACATTAGAAGTTTATTTTGACTGTTTATATAACCTTACTTATGGTTGGTTTCATTATCATGCAGAGCATTTTCTCCCAGAGGAGGATGATAAGTTTCTTGAGAGAGTTCGTGCTGCAGTTGAAGAAGAGGAGCGGCAAGCAGTGGCTGGCGCTGATACAAATGCTGCAAAAGATGCAATTGCCACTGCTGAGGAATCTAGGAAAACAACCCAGAGCCGTGCACCCATATCAAAGGATTTAAGTGCTGATTGTGATGAAACTAAGGTAAACGAAGGCAAGGTGACTGAGAGCAAAGTTAGCATGGACTCTGTTGCAGTCACTGGCCCATCTGCAGAAAGAACTGAAGGTCAAAGTTATATTGGAGCCTATGATTCTTTAGCGAATTTACCAATGGAATTCTACCACTATTATCATGGAAGCAATAATGACACGGGCACACTTATTGAGGTGATTTTCAGAAACTTTATTATTGTGATATTCACATGATATGAATGATTCCTCAAAATTTTGAGGCAGTCTTCCTATTTTTTAGCTCAAAATTGCAAGTTCACCCCCCAAGTGGCCTTTATAGAAACTGCTGCTCTGATAGCACATATCAGAATCTGCACTTTTAGTGAACCATTATGAGAGCTGTTCCATCTCATGTAATTTTCATCCTTGCTTGCAGGTAAGAAGAACATGGGATGGGTATGTAAGACCTGGGGGAAGGTAAACTCGCAAATCTTCTTTTCTAAAGACCGGTATGGCAATCAAGAATACCTACCTACTTGAGCTTTTCTTGTTACTACAGAAACGCATGCTTCCTTTTTCTTTCCACCTTCATCCCTTTACATGACACTGAAAGGATCTGCATATAACTTGCGTCCATTCACTGCACTATGACGGAAGCAAGCAAAGAAGCACCTTACTACTACTTTGATTTATGGTTTTTTTTTTTGAGAAATGATTTATGGTATTTAGCTTTTTACCAACTCATATATGAACTTGGGTGCAGCCGCATTCCAGGGCATTGGGTTCAGCCACCACCTCCAGCAGACGATGTATGGGCATCCTACCTAGTTAGGCCTCATTGATGATTAGCTGAGAAAAGACGGCTTTGGCTGTGACTGGTAACATCACATTGTTCTGGAAGCATTTGTAAGCTCTTGATGTTTATGTTCCTCCAAAAGCAATATTTTCAGTTTCTCCAGCGGAACCAGCAGCAATGCCTGATAACTTAGGACTTGCAAAACTGCAAGTTCTTCTACTTATACCAGCAGATTTCATGCATTGTCATCATCAAACCATATGATTTGAGAATTGCTGTAGCATGGCCTACCGAGCGAAGGCACCTTCCTTCAACAGGGTTTGTGGGAGGGGGTCACCCAATTTGAAATAAGATTTGTGCCTACCATTCATAAAGGTGGAGAAACAAATGGGAAAGTCCAGATTCTGAATGAATGTGTAAATTTTGGAAGCATAGCAATTTTTTTAATCAGTTATGCTGCAAAATTTGTGATATATAAAAGAAATGGACACTGAAAATGATAGATAAAAACCATGTAAAAAGGTTCCTTTTAATCAAAATTTAATAGCACTCATTTAATTAAAAGTAATTTTTTTCCTTTTTTTTTCTTTTTTGGTGATTTTAATATAATATAATTTTAAATTTTAAAGCAACACTTTAAATTTTAGCAACACATGCATTGTAATCAAGATATTCAAGAGAACACCATTTACTTGCATTATTATTATTATTTCCTGTAAAAACTATTATTTTTGTTTCATATTTTTTTGAAAAAAATAAATGTGTTAATAAGAAATGATTAAACATAAAAGAAGTTTTTCCTCAAAAAAACAAAAAAAAAAAGAAGTTTGTCAATAGGGACTTTCTATTATTTGAGTTCCAAACCAAAATTTTTTATTATTATATTTTATAATTGTCCACAATTATTTTTCTATAATTTTAGTTTTCATTCCTACTATATTCAATTAAATAACTTTCTAAAAAAAGACTTATTCATACTCAAAAACTCAAATTTAAACATACTAATTTTACAATGCTTATATTTATCAATCATTTCTTTCTCTTTTTTTATGTTTAATCATGTTGGGAAAAAAAATCACACTTAAAAATTGAAAATCATATGAAAAAGTAATATTTATATTCAAATTATAGATTTTTGAAAAATAATCATCCGTAAATATAAAATAATAATTTTAATTTAGTATTATAAGAAATAAGATGAACTTTGCTCGTGCAATAGTATATATTATATTTTTCCACAAAAAAGTATATATTTATATTTTGAGTATTAAAAAAAGTTAATAATTTCATAAGTTTAGTATGTTAAAACATGTTTTTTTTTAAAACAAAATGGAGTATTAGCAGCCCAGCCCAGTGAAGCAACAAACCAGGAAAGCAGCTGCTGTAGTTGTTGTTTCTAGTTTCTAGTTTCTAGTGCGAAACTGCCAACTAAAAACCAACTGAAACAAAAACAAAGCTTAAAAAAATTTACTATCTTTCTTTCTTCTCTCTCCGAATTCGGAATTTCAATAAATCTTGGTCTACCATAGACCAAGCTCATGGACATACTCTTCGCTCAGATCCAAGCCGACCTCCGTTCCAATGACGCTCTCCGCCAAACCAGCGCTCTCCTCCTATCACTCCAACAATCTGCCGCCGGACGCGACATATCCGTCCTCGCTAAAACCGCCGTTGAAGAGATCGTCTCTGCTCCAGCCTCCGCCATTTGTAAAAAACTCTCTTTTGACCTTATTCGATCCACTCGTCTTACCGCCGATCTCTGGGACTCCGTCTGCACCGGCGTCCGTAATGATCTCCATTTCCCTGACCCAGACGTCACCGCCGCCGCCGTCTCTATTCTCGCTGCAATGCCGTCGTATTCCCTCTCTAAACTTATAATGGATTTGAACGCCGAAATCTCGGAGTGCTTCGACTCGGTATCGGATAATTTACGGTTTTCTATTACTGAAACCCTAGGCTGTATATTAGCTCGTGATGATATGGTTACTTTATGTGAAAATAGTGTTAATTTGCTGGATAAAGTTTCCAAATGGTGGTCCCGTATTGGCCAAAACATGCTTGATAAATCTGACGCCGTTTCTAAAGTTGCTTTTGAATCAGTTGGTAGACTGTTTCAGGAATTTGATTCTAAGAGAATGAGTCGCTTAGCCGGCGATAAGTTAGTTGACAGTGAGAATTCTTTAGCTATTCGGTCCAATTGGGTCTCTTCTATTGTTGATTTTGTTTGGAAAACAAGGAATGCTTTGATGGCCAGGTCTTTGATTTTACCTGTTGAGAACTTCAGGGCTACTGTTTTTCCTCTTGTTTATGCTGTTAAGTCTGTTGCTTCAGGGAAGTTGGAGGTGATTAGGAAGGTCTCCAAAGTCTCTAATGGGGTTAATGGTACTGTCGTTGATTCTACTGCTGAGAAATTAGTTGGGGTTAGTGATGCGGTTACTCATTTGGCCCCGTTTTTAGCTAGTTCCTTGGATCCTGCTTTGATTTTTGAAGTGGGGATTAATATGTTGTATTTGGCTGATGTTCCTGGAGGTAAGCCTGAATGGGCTTCTCAGTCTATTATTGCTATTTTGACACTTTGGGATAGGCAGGAGTTTTCTTCTGCAAGAGAGAGTATTGTTCGTGCTGTTGTTACTAATCTGCACCTTCTTGATCTTCATATGCAGGTATGACTTTCATCCTCATCCTTTTATTTTATGGAACGCGATTGTACTTTTTTTTTTTGGTTATCTGTTGACTAGCATGTGTATATAATGAGAGAAATGACTAAGTTGGTTTGGGCTTCAATCTGATATGGTTGAGAGTGTAAAACATATTCATGTTTATGTTATGATGCAAAAGTGCACCATTGAGGCTGTGAGTTTTGAACTTTTGTCAATATTTTGCTTGAAGGTTTCATTGTTTAAAAGGCTGCTTCTGATGGTAAGAAATTTGAGGGCAGAGTCAGATCGTATGCATGCTTTAGCATGTATTTGCCGGACAGCACTTTGTGTTGACCTTTTTGCTAAGGAAAGTGTTCGAAGAGGCCAGAAACCTCTTGCAGGCACTGACATTGCTTCCCTTTTTGAGGATGTAAGAATAAAGGATGATCTCAATACCGTAACAAGTAAAAGCTTATTCAGGGAAGAGTTAGTGGCATCATTGGTGGAAAGTTGCTTCCAGTTGTCTCTACCTTTGCCTGAACTAAAGAGCTCAGGAATGGAGAGCAGGGTGATTGGAGCTTTGGCTTATGGAACTGGTTATGGTGCCCTAAACTGGACAGAACCAGCTTTAGAAGTGGTGGAAGTTTGCAGGCCTTGTGTCAAGTGGGATTGTGATGGCAGGACCTATGCAATTGATTGCTATTTGAAGTTGCTTGTGAGGCTGTGCCATATCTATGATACCCGAGGAGGTGTAAAAACAATTAAAGAGGGTGCTTCTCAGGATCAAATTTTAAACGAGACAAGACTACAGAACTTGCAGCGAGAACTTGTGAAGGATCTACGTGAGGTATGTATGCTTTTATAGAACAATCAAATACCACATTTACTGACAGTAGAACTTTAGCTGCTAGCTATCCTGTAGTTTGTCCAATTACTTAAATTGTTTTAAGTGATATTTGTTTAGTGTTCTCACATCATTGATCTTGGTTCATGTTACTCAGTTCATAATGAGTTTATGACCCTTGCAAAGCTGATAGTGTTTGCACCATTTGCTGGAGTTTTGATTTCACATCTAGAATGTGGATGATAGTTCTTTATGAGGATTAATTATGACATTTGCAAGTAACTGTTATGCTGTGCAGTTATCAGAAAATAGAGAAGCATTCATTTGTGTGATGATGGTGTTATGTCATTGCTATATGACCATTGTTGTCAATGATCATATCTCTTGCCTCAATGTTTTTCCTTGGCTTTCTATTCCTCATCTTACTCCCAGTTTTATGTAAGGGGGAAAGCATAAAAACCTACCCTGTGGCTTAGCACCCTTTTCATTGTAGACGTTTATGCTTTTTGTTTCAGAACCAGTTTAGCATTTGTTTAATTTTAGTAGTTAGAACCAGTCTGATGTTGTGAAATTACACTTGTATGCTTCATTCAAAGCAAATAACAATTGTTATCTCCTTGAAACTTATTAGGATGATCACATCATTGTGAAATTAATGATTTCCTTTTCTTATTTGACAATAAAAGTTTACTCTTAACATAAAAAACATGTACTGTGTACACAATGTACTCTTGTTAATAAGAAATTGGTTTTAACTTAATGAGTTCTCTAGCATCAAACATATGTTATGCAAACAAAAAGCTTTTAATGATGGAAGTCAAAACAAAAGGTACTAAATAACCTAGAACAAAAGACACAACCCAAATTGGAAAACCATAAAGCAATAGTCATGTTTTTTTTTAATTCTTACCCTTTTTAAAATGTTCTTTGTTTATCGTAAGCAAATGTACTGTGTGGCTGACAATTGCTATCTTAATTCTTTATTTAATTTAACAGGTAAGTACCCCAAGAGTTTGTGCCCGTCTAATTTGGTCAATTGCAGAACACATAAATTTGGATGGTTTGGATCCGCTTCTAGCTGATGACCCTGAGGATCTGCTGAACATTATTTTATCAAATATACACAAGGTCTTGTTCAATATCGATTCATCTGCAAATACATCGAATAGACTTCAAGATGTTCAGGCAGTTCTTCTAAGTGCACAGAGGTTGGGATCACGTAACCTTAGGGCTAGCCAGTTACTAATTAAAGAGCTGGAAGAGTTCAGAAACAATGGGCTGGCTGATTCTGTCAACAAGCATCAGTGCCGTTTGATATTGCAGAGAATTAAATATATTCAAGGCCATCCAGATAGTAGGTGTGCATTTCATATTTACCCTTTATTTTACATTTCATTAGTGAAAAAGTTACAAGTATTATTGCATAGTTGAATTTGCTAACAATAGTGCATCTCTGAATAATAGTGTGATAATGCTTGTGACATTTTAATTACATTTTGCACAATAGTTCTCATGTACATCTTCATAAGTTCTCTTCAAATACTTTTCTTGACTACTGAATTTCTTGCTTGAGTTGTACTAAGCTGAAGTGGGACAAAACTAAGTTAAAGATGCAGTACTTACCTATATTTCCATGATTGAATCCATGTATTTCTCACCTTCTCCTCCTTAAAGCCTCACCTTCACTGAAGTTTATGGTGATATTTTTTCCTCAATGAGAATTGAAATTCAGTGATTTTCTTTCAGGTGGGCCGGGGTTAGTGAAGCCAGAGGTGACTATCCATTTAGCCACCACAAACTCAGTTTGCAGTTTTATGAGGCAGCTGCTGCACAGGATAGAAAATTAGAAGGGTTGGTTCACAAGGCTATTTTAGAGCTTTGGAGGCCAGACCCTAGTGAATTAACTATTTTGCTGAGTAAAGGAATTGATTCTAAATTACTCAAGGTTATGCCAGCTGCATACACTTTGACTGGTAGCAGTGATCCATGCTATGTTGAAGCTTATCATTTGGCAGACTCGGGTGATGGAAGGATCTCTCTCCATTTGAAGGTTAAGAGTTATTTCTCTTATCATGGTTCTTTTAGATGTTTTGGTTGATCAATGTATTTGTTGCCATTTTACCGCCACATTATGGTTCACAAATCTCATCACTGCAAAGAGGGTACTGATAGAAGTTTCTAGAATTCATTTTGTCTTAAACCTAATTGCTATTGCAGAAAGAGTTCATCACCTATATCTAGGTGTATGTTTGATCTGACGTCTAGGATTTTCATTTAGTTTCTAAGTCAATGCAAAGCTATATGTTTACCTTTTTTCATCAGTTTCTTTTTTCCAGTAGGAGGGTTTATGTAAATATGGTGGCTTTATGTTATTTATGGACTAGCACATTAATATATATCATTTCAAATGATGAGGGAGTGGGTAGTATCAGTCATATTCCAGTTAAATGGGGTTGCTGAATGTACGTTCTGGGGTTAGTTTCTCATTAAATCAAAGAAATCCAAAGATTAGAAGCTATTGGTGCTTTCAGTTCTGTCTGGTTTCTGATGTAGAGAGGTTTATTTTGAGCTAATAGTATTCTCTTTGTTTATCAAATTGAACTGGTTGCAGGTTTTAAATTTGACCGAACTTGAACTCAATCGAGTGGATATTCGAGTTGGATTATCTGGTTCGTTATATTTTATGGATGGATCTCCTCAGGCTGTGCGTCAACTACGTAATCTTGTTTCACAGGTATTTGTTATGCTTGCAGAGCATCCTAAATTGTATCTCTCTTTTTTGCACCTCTTTCTAAAAGAACGTGCAACTGTTCTTTTCTCTTTTATCCTTTTTCAATTTCTTCTATATTCTGGAAGTTATTTTGTGGTGTTCCTTATGGCTGTATGTAGTTTGCCATTCGTGATATTAACTGCCATTCTGAAGGTAGTATGGCCTGCTGTTTCAAGCTTACTTCCACTAAGGCATGGGAGTTGGTAAATCGTTGACTCTGGTCTCTGGTTTTTAGCATACTTCCATTAGTGATGTGCTTGATCCTGAGACTTTTTTTTATCATATGCTATCCTTTTATTTTTAAGTTTTGGTGGATTTTTTTAACTTGTTCTCAGTTTCTAATGTGAGAAGTTTTTCCCTTGATTGTTGCTCACTTCTAGGCTCCAGCAGCTGCTCATTTCCAGTTTTTCATGATTTATATTGCTCAGTTCACAAAATCTCATTTAAAATACGTTTCTGAACCTCCTCTGTCTTCTTTTTATGGGATTCACCTCAGCTTTGTAATTAACTCAAGTAATCTTAAATGTCAGTGTTCAATGTGAAAAAACAGTTTTGTTTGTGCTGCAGAGCTCTCTAATTTTCTTTTGTTTTGAAAAAAATACTCTTGAACTTTCAGATAATGCATATTTTGCGCTTAATGTACATTCCCTGAATGCCATATCATTTCTCTCACCTATGGTTGATTTTATTGTTCTTTCTCCTTAACATACTGGATAAATTGGCTCGTAGGATCCAGTACAAAGCAGTGTGACAGTAGGTGTGGGACATTTCGAGAGATGTGCCCTTTGGGTTCAAGTCTTATACTACCCATTCTATGGAAGTGGTGCAATAGGAGATTATGATGGTGACTATGCGGAGGAGGATCCACAGATTATGAGGCAGAAAAGAAGCTTAAGACCAGAACTAGGAGAACCAGTGATCTTGCGGTGTCAGCCATACAAAATACCCTTGACTGAACTTCTTTTGCCACATAAAATATCACCTGTTGAGTTCTTCCGATTATGGCCTAGTTTACCAGCTGTAGTAGAGTACACTGGCACATACACATATGAAGGAAGTGGCTTCAAGGCTACTGCTGCACAGCAATATGGATCTTCTCCTTTCCTTAGTGGATTGAAATCTCTGTCTTCCAAACCTTTCCATAGTGTTTGTTCTCACATCATCAGAACAGTGGCAGGATTTCAGGTAGGTCTCTTTTCTTTCTTGATGATTGCGATTATTGTTTCCATCCAGTTTCTTTTCGGTTGTATATATTATAACTAAGGTTTTTTTTAATAATGAATTGTCTCTCCTTCCTTTTTTATCAGCCTCTCTCTGTGTATTGTATTTGTAACTCACTTTTTGTTCTGTTCGATTAAACAAAGTGATTAGTCACTGATTTTTTCCATAGAAACAAAAACAAAATATTTAAAATCATGGAAAATATTTGATTGGTTTAGAAGTTTTGAGATGATTTGCTTTATTAAAAGAATGAGAGTGAGATTAAGATGAACTATTTCACTTTGTATTTAAATTTACCTTTATCGAACAGCTCTGCTACGCCGCAAAAACTTGGTTTGGGGGCTTCGTGGGCATGATGATTTTTGGAGCCAGTGAAGTGAGCAGAAATGTGGACCTTGGTGACGAGACAACCACCATGCTGTGCAAATTTGTGGTCCGAGCATCTGATGCATCAATCACCAAGGAGATTGAATCCGATTTACAGGGCTGGTTGGATGACCTTACTGATGGGGGGGCGGAGTACATGCCTGAAGATGAAGTGAAGGAAGCAGCTGCTGAGAGACTAAGGATATCAATGGAAAGAATAGCGTTGCTAAAAGCCGCCCAACCACCCCCAAAATCTGCAAAATCTGACGGAGAGGACAGTGAGGAAGAAGAGGAAGATGAAGGTAAAAAAGAAAAGAAGGAAAAGAAAGATGGTGAGGAAAATGGTAAACCTAAAGGAACCTTGTCAAAGTTGACGGCAGAGGAGGTTGAGCACATGGCCCTTCAAGCAGCTGTGCTACAGGAGTGGCACGTGCTTTGCAAAGAGAGAGGCACCCATGTAAACTAACCACGTCAATATGTTCTGTGGAAGGGAAGTGGTTTGATTATATATTCTTTTGTACTTTCATGTAATCTAGTTTTGATATTTGGAATAGTTAGGATATAGGATGCGCTTTTTTCTTTTTCTTTTTTCCTTCTCCTTCCATTTTTTTCCCCTTTGTTTCCGGGATACACCCTTGTACATGTTGTACTGGCTAGGCAATGTTTCATTGCTTCTTGCGAAATACTCAGAAAAAGAAATTGAGTTTGTGTTGTTTTCACAGCGGTAAACATATTTCCACATTTGAACTGATTTTATCTGTACACGTTGTATTTAGAATTGTTTTGTTATTTTATTGTTTGGAATGTATGAGCTAGAATTGTTTTGTAGAATATTTTACTGTTTGGAATGTATGCGCTAGAATTGTTTTGTTTGTCAATTGTAGAATATTTTACTGTTTGGAATGGGTGCGCTAATCTTTTATATCAGTGCCAGTTGCATCCATGTTTATCCATACCATGCTTTGCCTGATTTTGAGTAATAAAATCTCACCCGCCTGACATAATTACACGAAGCGTGGTGTTGCTAAACTTTTCTCGAGCCTTTCTATAACTGAAGTTTCTGGGAAAAAAACTTCTTCATGATGGAAGAGGCATTAACCCCTTGTTTGGGAGTTTTGGGGAGGAAAGGAAATAAGGAGAGAGAATAAATTTATTTTATTTTATTTATTTTTCTTTCTCATGCTTGGATTGAAGAAAAATAAAAAGGGGATGAAAGAAAATAAAGTGATTTTCCTTTGTTTGAAAAATACTATATGAAAGGAAGGAAAATTATAATTATATATTTGACAGTTTTACCACCTATCTTCTTTCGTGAATAATAAATTAAAATCCTGTAATCATAATCTGAAACTATTATCTCCATATTAGTAATGGAGTTGCTTTCTGCTGCTGCATGGATAGCTGCTTTCGCTCCCTTTAAGCTTTTCAGTTTACTTTCCTTTTCTTTGATATTCTTTTATAGTTCGCGGTAAAATAGTTGACCTTCAAGAAGAGTGTAAAGTAAATGGAGGAATCTGTATAATCTAGTGATCCAGTTGCTCTGATGGGAAGGGAATGGATCCGTCTACCATTTCTCTTAGAACCAAATTGTGAACTTTTTATCTGCTTGGCACAAAAGCAAGGGGTGTATTGTATTTACCTAATTACATGATCATTTATATTGCTTTTGCATGTTATTGACCGTTATAAGCAAACCATTATTTATGACAGTAAATGTAAATAAAAGCAAACCATTTTTTACATCATATAATCACAAGCATCAATTTAAACTAATACTAAAATCGAATATATTAGCCAGTAATAAAGTTGTCAAATTTATGACCTACCAAGTTAAAAGTACATAACATTACATAAGTCTAATTCTACACGTTCAACAAACATAATCCGTGTTATATGCTGCTTTGAATTTAATACATGGCTAAGTAATCATTCCATCACATATTCCTCATAACCTTTATTAATCATTCCAAACATTTAATACTGTGGATTGTGAAGGCTCTCTTTTGATTATTTAATGAAGAAAGATTCAAAACTTAAAAGAATGCTATATCAGAAAGAGGTAAATTGTTTTAAGTTGTTTTCTTTGTAGAAGAGAGAGTAATCATGTAAAACGAGAAAAAATGTCAAGGAAGAAAAACCAAAAGAAGATCTACATCTTTAATTCTACAGATCTACCATGTGAAGACTTGAAGAAAGATTGAACAAAATCTGAAAAAAAACACTATATTAGAAAGAGGGCAAAATTTGTTGATCTTAGAAGAGGAGAGAATCGTGAAAAAGAGAGAGAAACAGAGGAGAATAAGCAAAGTAATAAAATAATTAAAGGATATAAATATAATTTCTATAGTAACAATGATATTTCCCTTCATGTGACATGCATTTTCTGCCCATTTTGGATAGTGTGGAGGGGAAAATAAACCATATTTTCTTTCCTCCCTCCATTTTACTTCCAATCCCAAGCAAAGAAAATAACTCACTTCTAATTTTCCTTCCTTATTTTCTTTCTTTCCACATTTTACCGCAATCTAAATGACCTCTAATCCCAGTCTAAAATCGGTGCAAGTATCATGTATTTAATATCTTTATTAATTTTTCATATTATTTTCCATTCGTTTTCATTTTAATTCTAACTAACATTCCACAACCAAAATCAAGACAGGCCTTAAATCTCCGTGTACGCAATTTTCTCAGCAATCTATACATAACAATGAGCTCTTTTGCAATCATTAGAAGCCCTTTTTTAATACTCACTCCATTCCATTATAGAGGGATCCGTTTCTCTTTTTTTGATATCTCATTTAAAAAATCCCACTTATATTTTCAATAATATTTTTAGTTCAATCTTTTTTTTTACCCCTTTATAATTTTAAAAAAATATTTTATTTTTTTCAAACACAATTTATAAAGCATTCATTAATAGAGGTAAATAAGAAAAAATAAAACGTATTTGTCTCTTTAATATATGTGAAAAGTAAACTGAATCTTCTAAAATGGAACAGATGGACTATTAAAAAAATAAAAGATCTTTTAAATTCTAATCGATTTAAAAACATTCTCTTTACAGAAAATTCTTGAATTGATCACACGGACCGAGATTAATCCGGCACATCATTAAAGAGAGACACATCATTAAAGAGAGAGATGTGTCAACTATATGTCAACTTTTTTATATAAACAGTAATTGGTTGATTCACTACCAAAAAGTAAAATAAATACAGCCTCAACATTCAAAATAAAAGGATACACATGAAACCGTTGAACATAGAATTGGAAGGACGAATTCATATAAAACATGATTGAATTGGCATTCTATAACAATGTCAGAGTCTGACGTCTGCACATTTTCAAGGTGAAACAGAGAAAATTTCCACTCATTGAACATGGAGCCTGTAAAACAAAATATGAAGGCTCAACGCCATTCAAAACTTCTTGTCTGCAAGCCTCCTGCTTCCCTCTCATATATTGAATTTCTGAGGAACATTGTCAAAGTCATCAAAGTCAAACCTCTGACGCTCTCTCCCAGCCTGCATGGATGGCATGATTATCATCTACTTAGCACTCAAAGTTCCAAAACAAGGTTGCAAAATATTGCAGAACAGGTAGATAAAAGTAATAGAAGTATGGCTCACCTTTGCTAGGTACAAGGAATCACATGACATGAGTTCATCCATTGCAGTCAACTTCTTTGACAGGTCCATTATCCTGGAAAAAGCAATGTAGGGAACTAAACACATATGGATCTAATGGAGATTACTTGATGAGAGCTGCAACATAAACACCTTTACAAATAGACAAGGCCAGGTCATGCACGAAAACAAAAGTCACTGAATTGGATTTTTCTTGCTGTAAGATGGCAGTCCCATTTAAGCCGAGTTTACTGCCATCCAGACAGGCTTTATTGTTAAGATAATTCATTTCATTTCTTTCAATAAGCCAAGTGCTTGTGGATTCAA